>BGPR01054094.1:0-10272 GCA_013235015.1 Araneus ventricosus | reverse complement strand
ATGCACGTAATTCCTAGGGTAGGTTAGGTGACTCATTTTGTGCATTGGTGAGTCGGGGTCCAGGCAATTTCTAGTGTTAGGCCTATCTCTTTTGATTCATTCTAGAGAAATGTCATGTCTGTGCCTATTGCGATAGGTCTTTTCTTTTTATTTTCATATTATTGCTGAAACTCCCCGTCGCAATGGGTAGTTAGTTTCTAAATTGTTTAACTCTTTTGCCGTTTGGTCTGCAAATTTTTAGGCTCACTCCCTGCCTGGGGGACTTAGGTTAGGGTCGTTAGGTCAGCTTTGGTTTTAGACCTTTCGTTTCGCTGTCAGTCAGACCTGTTCAAAATTTATTTCTTGGTTGTGAATTATTGTCTCACCTTCGCGTTTTCCCTGTGTTTGTTGTTCTAGTCGAATAGGTGTTTCCATCAGGTCTAGTTTTGTCACATCTGTGCAACTTGCGCCACTCTCCCTTTTTCATCTGTTTTCTTTATATCTACACTTTGATTGAAGCTTTTTTCACGTGCATATTGTGATTGGTTTGTGACGCATTATGTCTGACACTGACACCAAGTCGTCCTCTGGACCCGCAACTGGATGTGTGTGTGCAGATTCTGCTGCACCGACAACTCCAGCCTGCTCGCCGATTTGTAGACGCACGAGGTCTCAGGTTGCAAGGCGCACTGCCATTCCACAACAACCTCCCTGTTCATATACTGAGACTTGTAGTGACAGGAATGCGATGGGTCCACCACCCATTCCCATGGACACTGCCCTCGAATATGAAACCGGAATAGGACACAAAAAAGATGAAGAGGTTGACCCTATGTTTGACCCCATTTCTGGGATTTGCCATGCGGGCTCTATTACTGAGCTGGACATTGCCCCCAATATGGGTCATCAAGATCCTTCTCCTGCTTCATTCGCCTCTGCCTCTTCCCCTACAGATTCAATGCCGAACTTCTCGATTGGGGACTGCCCCATCACCGTCAGCGATTCTCTAATTATTCTTATCATGGTTAATGAAATCGTCGATATTATTTGTAACGACCTCTTGGCCGAGGTCTCAGAGGAAAATGCTTCACGTGGTTGTGAACATATTATTCAAACCACTCTCATGCACGATGAGGCTCCCTCTGTTCTCTCGGATCCTGATGCTCAACAGAATATATCTTCTGATGAAAACTCACGATCTAATCTGAGTTTTGAAAACCTCGCAAGTCAAATTGCTGAAGATGTTCTATCAAATGTCTTTCAAGAATATATATGTTTGAATCATAATCCCATGTCTGCATTGAATGAAATTGTTTCTACTCCTGAAAAATTTGAAAATAATGTTAATACTAAGGTACCGATCATTGAAAATATTGAGAATTGTTCATCAAAAAATGTTTATCGAAATGAAATTAATGCATATACTGATCTTGTCACTGATCCCTCGTTTATTGATCTGAATGAAAAAATTCAAATTGCTGAACCAGATGATATTGAATCCATCACTGATGAATCCGATATAGTGGAAAACCAGACAAGTCAGTCCTTTGTGATTGTCATTGAAAGTGATTCAGATGCTGATGATTGTAATCCTGCCGACTGTCTCTCAAACCCATGTGAAAGCTCTTACCCAAATTTTTCACTTGGCGTTGTGATTCCCGGCACCCCGATCAAACCTGATACTCTCCCTCAAGCGACTTTGCCTCAAATGGATGATCATGATTTCCCCCAGACAGATGAAATCGAACTGTTCCAAATTATAACAGAGAATCGCTCGACGATTACTTTCGAAACCCTTCTTCCACAAAAAAGACCGTGTCTCCCGACCTTTGACATACCTGCACTCTTTACTTGTGAGTACTGTGAACGGACGTTTCAAAATGAAACAGACGCCCAGGCCCACATCTTCGACCTCCACCTTAACCCCTGCATCCCATCCTATCAGGAAGATCAAGCGGTCACGCTCCTGAGGAATTATCCGGATCCGGGTTGTACCTCCTGCAAAATTGGGTTTCTTATACTCAATACGCTGAATCAGCATTGTATGAAGACTCACAACTCAAAAAGCGATAAGTTCTCATGTGGCTTTTGCTACTCTGACTTCTCTGATATTACACAATTCTACACTCATCGTTGCTGTGAAGACAAAGACCTCCCCCCAAGGAAACCATTCCATTGCCACAAGTGTGATGAGTATTTTGAATCACTTTGGCAAAGGGAGTCTCACATTTGCTCAGGTGACTTTGATGATATTTCTGATGGCGATATCTCCGAAAATGAACCATTCCCTTCCCAGCCCATCCTCTTTCCAATCACGACGAACTCCTGCCCTCAACGATCATTTCTTTACGACAATCCGGAATGTGACGGATCACTACCTGATGACGCTTTGATGATACCCTTCATAGGTACTTCCTCTTCCTCTTCTATGATGGGAATATTTCACTGTAATCAGTGTCCCCAATCATTTTCGTTTGAAGAGTCGCTTGCAAAGCACATTGTTCAACAACACATCTTTTCCGACATCTTACCCTATAACAGAAGAAAATCAACGAGGAAACAACCATTCTCTTCGTGCAAGGCTTGTAGCACCACTTTTGCATCAGGCTCCTCTCTTCTTGCTCATACCTGCACACATGGTGCTCCTCATTCTCCATCGTGCGATACTCCAGCCCTGCAACCTGATGGTGGCTCAGCTCCCATACTGAATGATACCTCAATCAACTCCATTGTCCGCTCATCAAATCCTGCCAACAATGCTCCGTTGCAAGTGGGGTCCCAGAGATCGGGAGCTACTAAGAAGTCTTGGAAATGTACATTTCCTGACTGCCACATTACTAAAAGCAAAAAGGCACTCTCATTGCACAGATACAGAGAACATAAAATTCCTTTTCCCAAGAAGAACTCCACCGCCTCTCAAGCACAGAATCTTGTCTCCTCAAGTCCAACAACTGACAATCCTCCATCATCAAGTCAGGTTGGCACTCCACAAATTGACACTCCACCTCCTCAAGATCAAGCAATCGCAACATGCCCGACGAAAACATGCAGGTCGGGAGACACACTCCACCTCCTCTTCCCCATTGATAACCCGTCTTTCTGCACCGAGCCGGGTTGTTCATTCCCAAGTAAGGGAAAAACATGGAGTAGTGTCAAATGCTCACTCCTGCGCCACTTAACGACAGCCGACCACCTCCCAAATCACTGGTGTGCGACATGTGCGCTAAAAATAAAAAAAACGGCAAGTCACCCATGCTTAAAATTCGGCACAATGGTTCACCTCTCCATCGATACTCCTTTTATGTGCCCTGACTGCCAAGAGCCCTTCCCAACTGAATTGGGCGTGCGCAATCACGTGGCTGCTCATCGAAAGAAAAACGCACTGGATAGCTCGGTGCAGCGGGTTATCCCACGCATGGGAACCAAAAAATGGAAAAAAAGGAAAACATCTCCTTCTGATGCAAACTCATCTGAGCCACCAGATGAGGTCATCACCAACAATAACGCTATCCTTGCCCCTCCTGCAGGCGACAACTCTGCTCTTCCTAATCCATCACAAGAAGAAACCACTCCGCGCGGCCCGCTCTCGGTCTTTATTGACCATTTGGAAGACTTTCTCAATCAAGACCCTTCCCAAGAATTCTTCGACATGTTCTGTGACACAATGGACATGGCAGTTGTGGACATTCAAAATCTCTCATTTCAGCCACCACCCATCGCCACAGAGCATGTTTCGGAAACCCCTATTGGGGAAAACTTGACAGGAAATCAGGGTCCGCCTCAACAAACCAACAAATCGCAAGGAGGAAAAAAGCGCAAGGAAATCAACATAAATGACGCGCAATCATGCCAAACCCTTTATGGTCGGAATCGAAAAAGGGCTGTGCGAGAGATATGCGAGGGCCCACCAGTTCGCTGCGAAATCCCAGTTAACCTGGTTGAGTTTGAGTTTGTTTTGTTTTCCTGGCACAAGAGCCATATAACCTGGTTGAAGAGCACTTTCGTGCAGCATGGAGTTCCAATCATCCTCCATTACCTCATTTTCCACCAAATACTGAGGAACGTCCACCACTATTAGAACGACCATTCTCGATATCCGAAATTACTAAAAAACTTGCCAGTGCCGAAAACACATCTCCCGGCCCTGATAGACTGACATATCACCACTGGCGATCCTTGAAACAAGGGGCAAAATTTTTAACCTGCGCGTTTAACGCGTGTCTGCATTTTCAAAAGATACCACAATCGTGGAAAAAAACAACTACGATACTCATCCCAAAGTCAAAAACAAATTTAGATGACGTGACGAATTGGCGCCCGATCGCGTTGTCCAATACAATATACAAAATTTATACAAAAGTCTTGGCTGGCCGCCTGCAGGATTGGGCATCAAGATTCAGTGCACTCTCCCCGTGCCAGAAGGGGTTCACTCCATTTGATGGGGTACTTGAGCACAATTTTGTGCTTCAAACCAGATTGGAGAGTGCCCGCGCACGCAAACAAGATCTTTGCGTCGCGTGGCTAGATGTCACCAACGCTTTTGGTGCTCTCCCCCATCAACTGATTTACAAGGCACTTACAGCCGCTGGCACTGGGGAAGAGTTTGTTAACATCATCAAAGATCTATACACAGGCTGTACAACTAAAATCTTTTCTGCCAACTCTGCCACGGACCCGATTTCCATCTCCAGCGGAGTTAACAGGGATGCCCCATTAGTGGGCTCCAATTTAACATCAGTATAGACCACATCCTGAGGAAGATCCAGGGAACTGCAACAAATCATCGAATACTAGCTTTCGCCGACGATTTATGCCTCCTTGGTGATTCCTCAGATGATCTCCAAGATATGTTAGACACCGTCTTCACTGATCTTGCAAACATCGGACTTCTTCTTAATCCACGAAAATCCTTCTCTCTTCATTTCTCGGGGTCAACGCCCGTTAACGTTCCAGAATCCACATTTCGGCTTGGCGCTAACACCATTCAACCTATCTTAGAATATGATTTTACAAAATTTTTAGGTAAACCTGTGGGTTTTAATCCAGTTCCCGATTACGGAACATTCAACTCTTTCGGACAATGCGCCAAGCAGCTTTTGGCATCGCTTCTATCCCCTTGGCAGAAAATTGACGCCATGAAATCATTTCTTTTTCCAGCATTACAATTCGTAATGAGAACGGGCCAGTTCTCGAAAGAGGATTGGTCACTGCTTGACAACTCTATACGCCATGCAGTCAAAGAAGTCCTCCACCTACCAGAGCATGCATCCAACGAATACATCTACGGCCACACGAAATCCGGGTGTGTGGGCCTTCCTGTCTCGGCCGAGGAGTCAGATTTGAACCGGGTGGACTCCGCGTTCAAACTCTTGACCTCCTCGGATGAAATGGTGTCTGAACTTGCTCTCAAGAACCTCACGAATGCAGTCTCCAAGAGAGCTCAAAAACCGGAAGTAACCGACGATGACTTGTCTGACTTCATGTCTGGGGCAATGGAATTAGATAGTGAAGGTAAACCGGGGTCAAACCCATACTCCAATATTTGGACGGTCGCATATATTGCCTCAAGGCGACAGAAGATTGAATGGTCGTTTACGGACGGTGTCCCGCAACTTAAATTCCAGGACCTCATCTTGAAAAGTGCATCACGAAGAAAGATTTTGTTTTCCATCAGAAATAGATTAAGACAAGACCGTGCCCTGGCACTAACTGCGAAACCTGACCAAGGAAAGGCGATGGAGTGTGTTGCGATGTCTCCAACTAGCTCACACTTCATCGGGAACGGAATGTACACAAGGTTCTCCGAGTACCGGTTCATCCACAGGGCTCGGTTGAACCTTTTACCTCTTAATGGCCTGCCCTGGAAAGAGGGCACGAACAAGCGATGTCGACGTTGCGACAAAGCCGACCTGGAGACGTTGCCTCACGTCATCAATCACTGCGAGGCACACTCCAGGGCTTGGCAACTACGCCACGACAACATTCAGAATCGTGTCCTGAATGCGGCACAGAACAGCCATGCGGAAATAATATCCGTAAATAAGAAGATCGTCAAGGCACTTAACCTCAGACCAGACATAGTCATGAAGTTGGACAACGTCATTTACATAGTGGATATAACCTGCCCCTTTGAGAACCGCATGGACGGCTTCGAGAAGGCCAAGCAAGAAAAATAAGAAAGTACCAAGTGCTCATAGAACATCTCTTACCTCAAGCTTCGGCGGTAGAGATTGTGCCAATTGTTGTTGGCGCGCTTGGTGCTTGGGACCCGGCCAATGATAAGTTTCTGCTTAAAATCATGGCTAAGTCTTACTTAAAAACCCTCAGTAAATTGTGCGTCAGTGACAACATTCGCTGGGCTCGGGATATCTATGTCGAGCACATTTCCGGCATTCGGCAATTTGACGAGTCAGCGATTGTTAACAACCCAAACTTCAGGCCACAAGAACCGAGATCGGAAGACGACCCTCTTGTGATCCCTGAACTACCTTCACCGTCCGGAAGTGTTACAACCAGAGTACCTCCGGCGGTTCCTGACCCCGTTCCTGCTCCTCCTGTTGTTAACGGCGGTGCAACTGAACAGTTACCATAAACTCTTGGTGTGCGGTGCTGCTGTTTGTAAATAATTGTATATATGCTGTTAACTTCTGTAAATCTGTTTTTCACCTATATTGTTCTTGCAACCAGATACTTCATGTTTGTAATATGCCATTTCTTATGTACTAACCCCCTTCCTTTGCAGCCTGACATAATCTTGTGCAACGTAATTAGCTTGTGCTAACTTACATGCCTTGATAGTCAATAAATTAAACCTCAGTATCTTTATATGCTGTAATATGCTTTGTAAATTCCAAACTGCTCAGAGCACATCTCTGTTCAGACGGAAATATTAAGGCAAACAACTCAAAGTGTAGTATCTGTTCTTATCAGCTTAATTACCATCGGCGATTAGTTAAACAAATTTGCTGATAAGACGTTTGTAGTTTGCATGCTTGGCTATGCCGCAATCCTTCGGGGTTGAGCCCGGTATGGTTTAGTGTTGCACTTTTTGGAGAGTTGCGCAAGTTTCACGAGCTGGTTCCTGACGTGCTGGCCCTCTCTCTATGAGGCCTCCAGTTCTGTTCCTGGGTCCTGCCCTCCTTGTTGCAGGCTTCAGGATGCTCCCACCTGGGTCCATAGCCCACCAGTGGTCGCCTATGGTTGAGGCATCGCCTGAACCAGCAGACCGAGCTGCAGAGTTGGAGAGGCTTCGGACCTATTGCTCGGAGCGTGGCGGGTCAGCCCCGATACGTTGGTGGGCACACCGGATGCTCCCAAGAAGGGCTGGGCTTTCGGATCGTCCGTGGGATTTCCACGCCGCACTGAGTCCCGTCATTGCGTTCGCGTCAGGCAGTGGTCTGTAGGGAGTCTTTGCGGCAGGCTGACATCAGTCGCAGCAGGGGCTCAGGGTCTCAGTGGTCATCAGACGTCCCTGTCATCCGGAAGCTGACCACCAGGTAGGTATGGAGTTTGGGCTGGAACAACCGAGGTCGGAGTCTACCATAGGGTAAATCCGACCTGCCCCCATGGATTTCTTATTGGAAATGCGATAATTCCTAGGGTAAGGTTGGGTGACTCATTTTGTGCATTGATGAGTCAGGGTCCAGGCAATCTATACGTGTTAGGCCTATCTCTTTGATTCGTTCTAGAAGAATGGCATGTTCTGTGCCTTGCGATGGGTTTTATTTTATGATTATTTCCTGGAAACTCCCATCATGGGTAAGGTTGGGTTCTAGATTTCATCTTTTTGCCGTTTGGTCTGCAAGTGTTAGGCTCACCCTGCGGGGGGACTTAGGATTAGAGTCGTTAGGGTCAGTTTGGCTTTTGGGCCTCGTTTTAGTCAGAGCCTGTTCAAAGATTCAAAATTTGTTTTCTTGGTTTGTGAATTATTGTCTCAGCCATTCACAGTTTTTTGTTTTAGTTTGTTTTCCCGTCAGTTGAGTGTTTCCTTCAGGACCAGTTTTATTTCCATCCTGTAGACACTTGCACTCTCTTCTTTTGACATTTTATTTTCTGATACTTACTTTGGTCGAGCACGTTCCACTCGTGGCTATTATCGAATATGTCTAGCAATACGTGTGATTGTTCCAAGGACTCTTCGTCAACGCACAGCCTATTCTTCTCCGATATGCCATCGACCACGGGCCCAGGTCGCAAGCATCAACAATCTCATGGCTTTGCTGTTTCGTCTTCAGGTTGATCATCCGATGTTTGCTAGAGATTGAGTGCCACCAATATTGGTTCTTCATGATTGAATGGACACTACCCTCATTCCATCAGTTTGCTTCTTCTGAGGATTCTCTCCTAACTCCCACTACATGTGACTCCAACCAAACTTCTCAATAGGCGAATGTCACTCATTTGTCAATGATGCTCTCATAACCAATGTGTAATGCTTAACAATAGAGTTGACATCACTTGCACTGATCCCTCCTGCTCAACATTGTGATATGAGGAATGATCCAGTCTCCACAAGTTACTATGGCAACCATTGAATGCTAGACACTTGATGATAAGCTGCATCTCGGATGGGGGTAAGGAGATTTGCTAATGAAAGATTAAATCTATAATTGTTATAAATATGAAGTCAAACATGTGATATTGTAGTCCACTAGATTTGTCTGTGAAAGATTCTATCCAATTTGTCTTAAATTCATCTAAGTGATAATGATCCTGCGGTGAAAATGCGAACAGTCTGAATTAGCTGAAGGAAATTGTACATAATCTTGTAAATGTGGCGAATCAATGAATCTAAGTGCCTGATCTTATTCTTTCTTCTGCAAATGTTTCCACTTTGGGATGAATATAATCCCTCTCTGAAATTCCTCAAATGTTAGACTAACTGTATAGCCTCTTGACATGACTCTCTAAATGTTTCATTCTTGGAAATTATTAATTCGGGAACCAGATGATAGGTGTCTAATACATAATGCTAACAATTGGCCCATTGGCTCTCTCTTTAGAGTTGATTTTTTAAATCATCTCAGATTCCACCAATCATTAAAATGAAAAGTGGAATGGGAAGATTTAGGTCTATGTCCCTCAAAACCTCGATTTATCACAGCGTCCTCTGGCCTCCCCGGACTCCAGACAGATTGGCATCATCCCAAGTTCGTTACTAAAATCAATCATCTCTCACTATTTGTTCTCTGCTTCCATGAGAGAACTTGTCGCTTGACCACTTCTGCAGTGGAAGTCTTTTCTTGCATCTGGCGAAAATTCACATCAGGAATCGACGCACATGCCCTATTTTGATCTTCACATTGATATGGATCTCAAATTACTTGCTTCATTCCAAGTCCAAATCGCTTTCATCATTTCAGTTAGGAATTACGGATCCTGGCTGCTCCTCATGCTCAATTGGCTTCCTCACACTACATCTACTAAAGTCAACACTGTCCTGGACTGTACACCAGTTCTGAATAAATTTGACGTGTGCTGCTCGCAATTCATACTTTTATTCATTAAATGATTTCTATACTCATCGCTGATCTTGACTCTCCCCATCAGAACCCTCAATGTGAGGTTTGCGAGCTTGATCTTCTCAATCACGGGAGTCATGTGATGCTGTCCTTCCTGAACTCCACTGTTGTCATCTCCTGATGTAATTCATTCTGCAGTTCTCCTTCCGCTCATTGTATCCCTACTGTTTGCTTGACACATCTCCCAATGTAAACTCCCTTTTTCATGATGTTTTGTGAAAGTCTTTTACTACTGAGGATATCTTGGCACATTGCAGATCCACCTCTCTATCAGTCTCTACCATATGCAGAATGCCAATCAAATGAAATCCTCTCCTTCATCAAAAATGTTTGCCTCTAGCTGCTTGTCTTGCCCACTCATGCGCTAATTCTCCATAAATGAAATCTGCTCTCATGATTTCAAGTCCCCTTGACTCAGACAAGAATCCTGAGAAACATTTCTATCATCAAGAATTCTAACAGTCCCACGTTCCTAGCACTAGATGATATTGTCACCGCGGAACCACGGTGGTGTAAATCTGCATTCCTCCTCTTCTCCTGCTTTGCAGGAGATACCTACACCAATCAAGACCGATATCGACTTTCAACTTCGCACTCCGTTCATGATGCATATTCCCAGGATCCAGTTATTAGAAAGAAACAAAAGGCGCTTTCAGTTCACAGGGTTTAGGGGAACATAGGTTCCTTCCCAGAGGACAGAATCCATTCATCTCTCAAGTTTCTCAAGTCTTCTAAGATTCTCAGAGTTCCAACCTCCTCAAGCTCAGGTCCT
>BGPR01054093.1:0-10272 GCA_013235015.1 Araneus ventricosus | reverse complement strand
ACTAGTTTTAAAATCGTAAGAGATGGTTATAACCTACAATTTTTTAAAAAATTATGAAATGTAATCCCCTGAAAATTTCGTGCAAGAGCAAGAACGTAGAAAATTATTATCTCTGTGTAAATATTACACTGTGAACAAAAAAAAAAAAACTTTTTTTATTTGCCGAAATTTTAACTGTTTTAGGGTATCTTGGGACTGATTTCAAAACTAAATTTTACTTTTACCAGAATTGGCTCTAGTTTTGAAATAAATGCACTCTTATCAACTTTATTTCAATAATTGTTGAAAAAATAAGACTTGGAAAAAATTAATTAAATTGATTGATATATACCAGCTCCCATGCCCTTAATCTCTGTATTATACCATTAGCTGTTAAGTACTCAACTTCTCCAGAGTAATCAATTTTATTTTTTCAAAATCGCTCCCCGAGAGAGTGGGCACCACTAGTGTGGATGGGATTGCTCAGGTTTTGTATGTGGAAGGAACTCGCCCACTCAGGTACATGAATTTGGGGGGGGTGGGCAGCCCTCCTCCAGTGATAGCTACGTACCTCCTACAGGAGAGTTGGGCCGTGAGGCTGTATTTGGCCATTGGGACCCGACCTCGAAAGTACTCGTCGCTATCGCACGACTGTCATTCAGTGAAAACCCGTGTGCCTTGGCAGGTCGGGGCCTTGATTTACAGTTTTTTTCAAAATCGGGCTATAACTTTCTGTTACAAATTCCTTTCAAAGTTGTCAAAATATGTGAAATTACTTCAATGCTTGATATTTTTAGTTTCTAATCAACACCATAATCTTTACACATCATTTTCTCGATGAAATGTAGCAGGTTAATCTATATACATGGCAAAGGCTATTTAGATCTAAAATATCAAATTTATTTTATTTTTCTTCGTTTAGGATAATACGTGCGAAACTAGGCTCAAAGTAGAATATTATTTCTTAGTTCAGAACGTATGCTAGGAATACAGAAAAGTAACAAAAATTAATACCTTTAAAAAGACCCTAATTTAGATTTCTAATCTCTTAATTTTTAAAAAGTTAATGTACTTTTAATGCCTCCATTTTTACTTTTTTATAGACATAAAACGAATTAAATACTAGCGATTTGTTCTTTAATTACCACTTTCAACTTCGATCTTCTTGTATTTTGTTTATGTTTACAAAAAAGAAATTACTTGACTGATTACCTTAAAGGTCACTGAAAGAAAGTTTACAAAACTCATAATGTCTTCAATTTGTATGAAAAATATAACTCGCAATTTACTTTGATGGCCATTAAATTGATGGCTGTCATACTGAAAGTAACTGGCTTTTTAATCTTCTTTATGGCATTATCCAGATAGAAAAAGTTAAATTTGTCCCATTTATTTCACAGAAAGCGTTGATGATCAGCTTTTATTTCTTTGGGAACAATACACAACATCAAAAAGCGTTATTTCACGTGGTGCAATCATTTTCGCAATTCATTTAAATTATAGATAACTTTCAGTGTTGTTTCTGCATTTTCTTTTCAGATTAAATCAATAGTTTTTCTACTCTTTGCAGTAATTTCGAATACCTTTGCACTTCGTATGACTTATTGTCGGATTTCTTGTGGTAAGTCATAAATTATTCTTTTTTATAAAAACTTTTCGAAACTGGTAGTTATGTTTGATAAATATAATCGTCACATAATTAAAATTATCATCCAAATAAAGCGCGTTGTTTTCGATGATTAATTTTTTATTTGTTAAATCAGAAGTTCATCCAGTTTTACAAATGCTCATCCAGTTTGAAGATTTGTGAAATTCTTTTGTGCCCATTAGCTGAATGGCTAATTTTTTTCATAAGAAGTGCGTCCTGCGCTTTATATCTGTGAGGATATCACAGCTTTGAATTCGTAAAAAAATTTACAATTTATTATATTGTGCTGAATACTCTTGAAGGTCTCTCATAAATGTTGCTTTTCTTTCAGCGGAAGTTCATGTGTTTTTCCCTAAATTCAAATTATATATTTTTGCTTATCAGAAATTTTATTATTTTCCATATTGTTCGTGGATTTCCCTAATTTCGTATGAGATACCTTTTCCTCTTAACAACTTTTATTATTTGAAGTGTTACTCGGGGATTCGCCTTATTCTCAAAGCATATTAGAGCGAAAGCGCGCAATAGAATTACTTTACAGATACATTTCTTTAAAATTTTTCATAATTGTTCTAAAGAGAAAAATTCATAGAATAGAATTTAAACTTAAACTGTCATCAATTGGAAATTGTCAAATGAAATTGAATCTCCAATGTAAAATCTACTAAAGAAATCTTACTAAAAAAGAAATTTATAAAATTTTCCAATAATGTATTCAAATATTCAAACCACAATTAGAAAACTGATCTGCACCCTAGCTTCGGGTGTCACCACCTAGCATTTGGAGAATTGGACAGCAAGTTCCAATTTTTAGAACAAACAGTTAATATGAATACTTTGGTTTACATTAAGTTGTAAAAATTTATCTTAAATTTACCTCAAAATATTTTCAAATTTCAAAATATTTTCACGTTAATTATTGAGAAAATAATTTCTATATAATGAGACTGAAATTAATTTTATTTTCATAATTCGCATTAACTAATATGAAAAAGAAATAATTTTGTATATTTTTATGCAGGAAAGGCCAAATAGATTTTTTGTCGGGTAATGCTGGGCATCGAAATTCAGTCTTATGTAGGACTCAAAAAATACTAACTATATTAATAAATGAATAAAAAGATGATTTAACAAAATAATGTTCTCACGTAGATAATCACTTCAAGAATTTAATGTGTAAAGAATAGAATGTTTATTTCTCGACAATTTTTAATTTCATTTTTATTTTAATAATTTATATTAACTAATATGAAAAAGAAATAATTTTGTATGAAGATGACGTATATTTTTATACAGGAAAGGCCAAATAGAATTTTTGTTGGGTAATGCTGGGCATCGAAATTCAGTCTTATGTATTATTCAAAAAATACTAACTATATTAATAACTGAATTAAAAAAGATTTAATAAAATAAGGTTTTCACGTAAATAATCACTTTAAGAATTTAATGCGTAAAGAATGTAATGTTTTTTTCTCAACAATTTTTCTCAAAAAAATTATCATAATAAAGTTAAATATACATTTCTTTTACCTGTATTTTATTCTGGACTTAACTACTTAATAAAGATTCGGCTAGAAATTACCAATGAATTAACTTTAAACAAATAATTGCAATAGTGCTGTAATTTTGCCGCAATTTTTGACACTTATTCTTTATTTTTTGAGGTTTTCAGTCTTGAGTAATTTGATACTATTACTGTTTAAAAGTTTAAAGAAGTACTTTTTTCTGTGTGGGTAGTAAAATTAATCAGAAAGCAAATTTCTAATGGCGTGCACTTTGTTTGAAGAAAGAAGAAGAAAGTGATGTGATAAATCTTCCTCGGGATTAGCTGAAGGTTTTCCCCTTTGACTAAAGATTAAAAGGCCGAACAATAGAAACGTAAATTGTTTTATTTGCTTTTTGCATAAATTTTACAGATATATATTTTTAATTCTTTTCATATAATGCAACCTTTCATTTAGGAAAGAAGCATCCATTTAAACATTTTTCGCAGATGTTCTCTCTTTTGTTTATAAAGCTGAGTCAATACGAAATGTCTCAAAACTGATGAAGAATTTATCTTCATCCTTTATGTTATAACCACTATTCAGGATAATAAAGTTCTTTTGATTTTTTCTTGTGTGCTGAAATTACATGCTTGTTATAATTTAGTGGTCACTTACTTTACTCAACTTTCAATGAAAAAAAATTAAACCTAAATAAAATCAAGCTTTTTGAATTATTTTAACTGCTGTCAGATGTTATTATCAGGGTAAATTTTTATTTGCACTTCCTAATTTACAAAACGTTAGCTGATAAGGCTGCATTTAAGAATCTAAATTCAATTCATCAGTACCCTTTGTCAGAGTTAAAATAGACTCTAATGATAATCACATTTGTCTTATATTTGAAAATAAATCGTACAAAATGGCAGTGTTCTCTCCTTTCATTCTCATTCACAGAGGTCACTTATAGCAAGTGTACAAAGATGATTATGCTTATGTACTATGCAATCAAACGTTCTCTACTAACGTCAATAAAAGTACTTTAAACATATCTAAAACTAACTTCTATACTGATGGTTTCTTCTTTTTTTGATTTCGTAAAGTTGCACATGTAGCTTCGGAAGCTATTATCCAAATAAAATAAATGTTTTTGCCATATTAAAAATGAAAAAATACGAATTCAATGATGTCAGTTTAATCTCCATGCAATATTTTCCTTCTAGTTTGCAATATGTTTTTATAATTCACTTTTCATTCTAGCCACGATAACGTACGCGCGATGGATTTGTTTGTCTTGGTTCATTCTATTTGGACCAGAATATACTCGCAAAAGGAGGTTTTAGTAATTTCAAAGAACATAAAAAAGCAAGAGAAATCAAATAAATAAATAAATACAAATGTAAGCCATATTTTCCTTGTACGTGAATAGCGTACTGAAAACGTCCTCGTAATTCTGGCTCTTTTTGTATTTAGTTTCATGATATTGTGTAGAAAATCGAGTATATACCTTGGAAAAGTTCTTGTTACCTTTGAGGATTTGGTCCAAAATTTGACCCAGGTCTACATTTTTTGTATAAAAACTGCAAACTAAACATCATCCATGCAGGTATTTTTTCGTTTTTGAGTACCATGTTCACTTACAGTACAGTCAGATAGACAGAATTCCAAAAATAAAATTTTTTCCGACACAAGAAAGTCTAAACCGTGGAGATTCATCAGCATCTCTTGGCCAACTGTTTTGACGATTACGAATCTTTTTCAACAAAAAAAAAAATTAAGAACACACTGACGTTTCTTTCAAGTATAACTGATATTTTTTTATGACCAATTACAAATTGTATTGTTTATAATTTCATTGATTTAACCGCATTTACTGTATCGGAGGTTTTTATTTATTTTGTTTTATAAATTCTCCAAGACTAAATCTCACATTTACCGTCGAGGATCAGCTTATGTTATTTTTATTTTGCTCTATCTTTATTTTACAACTTAAGAACTATTTTTCGGAAATTAAAATCTGATTTTCATAACTTATCGTAAACGTTATGATGTAGACTTATGAGTAGAATAATTCAGTATCAACATCCGTTTTCCTCAATATATCTATGGAATCTGTAATGCAGCCTTCTTAAAATTCATTGAACAGGAAAACTTCATGATTAATAAAATATCTTCAAACGTTATTTTATCTCAAAGCAATCACTTTAACTTTAAATTAATTTGAAAGTTATAAAACTGACAAGCGAAATACCGGATTCAGTTGAGAATTTCTCATAATAAATCATTTTGCTTCGATTATTGAAGTTTTTTTAAAAAAATATTTTAGATATATGAAATTTTAATTTTGAGACATATTTAATCAAAATCAGTTGGTTCTTATTAATGTGTTTTTAATTAGATGGGCATCAAAAGGTTTTTTGCACCGAAACAATGCTCTTCGCTCTTGTAACCACTCTAGTCAATTCTGTAGCCTGGCTGCATTTATGAAACTTTCCGAAAACTCTAGTTCTTTTAAGTTTTATTTGTAAAAAATTCTTCCTGCACATTTTTAGTGTGAAATTTCCAGCAATTTTAATTGGTGGTATTACTTTTCTTATAAAATTTGTTAAAAAGTTATGTGGAATTCTTTTTTTTCAAAATAAAATGATATTACTATTTATTCATGAAATGTCATCAATTTTAGAGTGTTTGTAGAGGAATTTTCAAAAATATTCCACGGACGCTTAACGTAAACTTTTCTTTATTCAGGATTCACAATTTCATTGTAAAGGTGATCAGGATATTTTAGCATCTTAGATGATATTGAAAAGTCCAACCATGATCATACTGACGAACAACACCGGCCGTGCGTTGTTGCGACAGTTAAAGACAGAGGGAAAAAAGGGGGGTAGTTAACAATGCCCAGAAAGCTTAAGTACCCAGAAATGGGGATTCCCCGTAAAAACTCGTGACTCGAGGTGAAAGTGGAAGTGCGCTTCTTACGATGGAAGTAGAAGTAATAAAAAATGAAGAATCGTTAAAATAATTAAAGAAAGTTAAAAAAATTAAATTATTACATACGTATAAACATTTTTGCGCTAATTGTTACACGTTGTTGTATTTGCTAAAGAAGATAATATCTTTGTGTTTGATTTGCGGGGAATATTTCCAAAAAAATTTTTAAAAAATTCACCAAAAAAAATCTAAGGTGACGCTGCTAATGATTGTCGAATGCATGTTATACTTTAAAGATATGACAAAACACTACATTGAGAAAAGGATTTACGTGATTACAATTATGTAGAAACAATTATTTTTCCATATTTTAATTGATATTTAGTAAAACAAAACGTGCTATTTTTCTTACCAACCTTTTGCTGTTTTGTAAGTAAAACCACAATCCTTTCAGTCAGAAAATTTAGAGATTTCTTGGCGAAAAATTTAACCAGACAACTTTCTTGAGTCTCTGAAAGTCAATTCAGCACTTTTGATAGATGTATGATAATGGTAGTCCAGATAGTAAAAACAATGATTGTTCAAAATCAGATTTATACGGTCAATGCATCAAAAAGTTTCAGGCAATCCTCCTCTTAATTTTTACAGGACACCAAAGGTACTTTTGCTCAAGCATTATTAGGATGGAATATAATGGCTTTTCTGCTCATCTATTCCGAACGTTTTCTTCAATTGCTTGTTTAATCTTATTTGCTTCTGATTATAGGAATCCTTATGTATCATCTGGAAGAAATTCGTGCTTCACAGATCTTACCATAACTAAATCATCCCATTGCTTGCTGTCTAATCCGATTTGATCATTTCCTTTAAAAGACCCATCGCTTCAACTACATTATTACGATAGTTTTTGAAAATCGTTATTGTGTGTGATCCATTTTTACTTTCTCGTATACGAAGTATACAAAGAGAAAGTATTGTAATCGTCAAAAAATTCGAACTCGAGATTTTGACGAATCTCCACGTTTTAGACCTCCCTGAGTCCGAAAAACACGATTTCGGAATTATGTCTGTCTGTGAACACAATAACTAGAAAACTATTAGAGCTACGGGGATGAAATTTGGTATGTGGTCTTTAAACATAATTTGTAAGTTTCTATCAAATTTTGGACAAAATCCGTCAAAGGGAAGTTTGTCTGTATGTCCGAAGTCATGTGAACACTATAACTCACAAACTTGAATAGCTAGATGGATAAAATTTGGTACAGAGTTTTATCGTCATAAATGTAGGTCCGTATAAAATTTTGGGCCAAATCCGTCAACGGATTGACTGTCTATCGGTCTGTAAAATTTTACTTTTGAAACAAATCCGTATCTCCACGCGCATGCATGCATCTTCTGTGCATGATAATCATTGGCTCCTGCTTGGCGCTTTTTTCTTCCCTTTTGGCTCCTTTTTCTCCCTTTTGGCGAATTCTGATCCTGATCGGATTATTTTATTGCCGTTTGTTTTGTCGTTTCAACGCATGCTGGAGAAACTTGTTGCGTTCTGGGAATAAAGCAGATTCGAAATTTTTATGCGGGGAACTGACTTTTTTTCGCTTATTATTTTTTTTATCTCCACTGTGTTAGGGGTTTTAGCTTATTTTTTTCCCTACATGTGTTAGGAGTATACGAGAAAGTTTAGGGGAGAACACTCCCGCTGGTTATATTTTGTAATGAGCCATTTAAAACATGTATCGTTTTA
The DNA here is from genome assembly GCA_013235015.1 of Araneus ventricosus. Taxonomy (NCBI): domain Eukaryota; kingdom Metazoa; phylum Arthropoda; class Arachnida; order Araneae; family Araneidae; genus Araneus; species Araneus ventricosus. The sequence continues at coordinate 2,483 of BGPR01054093.1, read as the reverse complement.
ATTCCATTTTCTCAAATGAAAATTTGATCCATGATTGTGTTTTTCATCCGTCTCATATAGTTTACCTCAAAGGTCTTGACCTTGCATTGTATCCCTCATGTTACCACTCCCTTGTTTTCAATATAGTTGCTTGTTGGTCTCAGTAAGCTTCCACTTCCTGTCCATTCAAACCGCTTATAGAGAGTCATAAGGACTCTAGGCAAGGGGACAGGGGGTGGTGTTATTTTATGTTAAATCATGTGGCATCCGAAACATCGAGCCTCTTTTTGTATACGGAGATCTTCAAATGGCAAAAATGTCTCTTGGTCGATTTTTAATCATTAAGTGAACGCTTATATCTCGGCCTTTATCTACGTTCTCCAAGATTTCATCGACTTTTTCATTTATTAATTGAACCTAGAGAGATGCAAAATTGGCATCAAAATTTCCAGAATGAAAACATTTGAATCAACTCTCAGAGAACTGTGTTACACTTAATAAAATTATATCATGTAGCATATTTTGTTTCACATTTTCCATTCCTTGTGACTAAATTTTAAAATGCCTGAAATTTCTTTATTTTTACTAATTTTACGAAAGCAATCATTTTCCACTGAATTAAATTTCGCAACTTTTTCTGTAAAATTGTGACTTTCAAACTATATTTGGCTTTTCTCTTTACCAGAAATATTTGACCATATATTTATGCGTCGACAATATATGAAGAAACTATCTCCCCAAGCTTGTATTTGTTTAATTTATTTAATCTTTATTTCATTTCTTTTTATAAAACGCTTTTTGGTACGATATTCAAATTACTCCTTATTTATTATGCAAAATTATATGCTTACTATGTGAGCCATTTATAGAAATTTATACAAGGGAAAATAGGTTAACCGCTTGAAGATGCTGTGCGGTTTTGCTCTGATCCGATGATTGGTTTAATTTTTATAATAATACCACATCTTTAAAACGGAAATTTCATCTGAAGTTGGTGTTATTAATTATGTTTTCTTTATGTAGCCTATACCTTTCTTTCATGCTATGGTAATGTGAATTTTCAATTGATGTGTCTGATAACTGAATGCTTTTTTTTCTGAATTTAAATGATATACTTTCGATATAGGCTGAAATATTTTTAAAAAAGGAAAAATTCCAACTTGTAATTAATGAAAAATCACGCATTTAAAATTGTTTTTGCTTATTAATTTGGATGAAGTGAAGTATATTTGTTTCAATAAACTAATTATTCTGAGGTGAAAATCTAACAGAGAAATGATAGAAACACTACCTTCCAATTCCAAGCCATAGACACAGCGGTGCTTATTAATACCAAATATCACGGTATGGTTTAGCTGCAAAAGAAATAAAAATATTTGCTATATTTTGTTAGCATAATAAGATAACTTAAAAAGCTGAAATGGGAACTAATCAGAAAAGAACACAGAACACACATTAAGAATGGTTGACATTTCCCAGATATGAATTATATGCCACTAAATTCTGAAAAAATTTGCGTAGATTATTTATGGCTGAAAAAAGACTAACGATTGTGCAACTAGCTAACGGGGTCTGGAATGCCTTCAAGTTACGTCTGTAAAACGTAGAAATGTCAAGATTTTCTTTAGAGGTTAATCACTAACATAATTCTATAAAAGTTCTTGTGGAGTATTTTATAAAATAAAATGAAATCCATTGAAATAAAAGCTAAATATGTAAAGTGCTCAACAACGATTTCCATCAAAAGTATAAAATGAAAAACAATTGAAGAATGAGTAGGGTCAGATTAAAATATTTTTCAAAACGTGTTATATCTTGCTCTTTCTTATAACGAAGTCTGAGACATTTCCCAAGAATTCTGCCTTTTCCGTACTATTCATTTAACCTTATTGTAATGCAGGTGTTTAAATTTGTAAAATTTGAAAGCTCTTTAAAAGAAAAGTCAATAATATAAAGGGAACATTGATAATTTGAATCAAGAAAGTCCAATTCAGGCAATGCATTTAAACTATTTTGCCAGAATATTAATATTTAACGTTAAATAAATAAAGACTTTTCATAAAAATTAATTCAGTGTTAGCAAATAAAGCGGGTTCAGAACAATTCTCAAGAATCTGTAAGAATGCCAGGAACATAAAACTTGGCAATAATTACTTAGGAAATGTGTATTGAACATACGATTGATACAGGGATTGCTGAGAAAGTGAAGCAATAGGCCACAGCACAGATTGATTTTGCAGCCCGGGTTATTTTTTCACAGACGAAACTATATTTTTCAAAAGTCTCTGGGGTCATTGCGCATAACTGCCACCTTTGAAAGTTTGATCCCTCCCACCTCCTGAATAACAAGGCAACATGTTGAGAACTTCAACATAGAAGTTTGAACTCGCATTGTTGGAGATTGTTTGCTGAGTCCATATTTGCTGACAACACGGCTCGATGGAATCATCTATCTTGGAGGAGATGTTCCCATAATTACGTCTAGCAACATCTGGTGTTTTATT
>BGPR01054092.1:0-10273 GCA_013235015.1 Araneus ventricosus | reverse complement strand
GATTAATTATTAATGTCTTATGTTAGCGAAATAATAATTTGTTATTATAAAAAGATTTTAACCTTATCACTGACTGTGTTCACACTTTTGCTAGCCAAAAACACCACATTTAACTGCGTCTTATACATACACAAAAGAGGACAATTTGTTACGAAGTTTGTTTAAAACATGGCTTAAGAGTTTTGCAAGACAAAATTTATCAAATTAACTATATATGCCCGATCTTGTACACTTTGTTGTTAAAAAAAAGCAGAAGATACTTTATATTAAATTGACAATTTCGTTATTCGCATTTCAATTTTAATAATGCTTGAAAGAGTAAAATCCATCTGTTGAAGAAAAGGTAAATTAGTTAAAAAATATGCTTAAATGCAAATATTATTAGTTTTTATTTCTGTTAAGTATGTATTCCGAGATAACTGAAAATGAAATTGATATTTTTATATAAACCAAGAAAATATTGAAAAATAAAACAATTTTCTTAACCTTAATGCAAACAACATTATTGACGACTTGTAAAAATACTGATTGGCATTCTATGTCAAATTTTAGGTTTTGTGTTATACATTTAAAAAAGTGTTTATATTCGGATGAATTTTTATTCATTACACAAAAGTATTTAAAAAAAATATGGAGGAAAATTTAACAGTCATAATGAATTTACAATATCACTTTTTTATCATTAAAAAGGTTTCGTACATAATAAATGATCAAATAGATTTGTAAAGAAAAAAAAAATCAGAAAATCCACCCCAGTCGTTTCAATCCATGTTTTCCTATTTGCAACGCTTCCTTCGCTTGAAACTTTAAACCGCAAATGACCATCACTGGCCTTCATTCTTTGTTGACAACTGATAGCGCAACAGCAGGAGTCCACTTCTTGGAATTTCTGAAGGAAGGGACGTTCCATTCTTCTTGCGTGATCGTAAAATCACTCAGGGCTTTGAGACAGTAGAATTCTTACACCAGCCGGGTTCAGAGAGTTAAACAAAGCTTATATAACACATTGAGAAGAAATAAAACAATTATTTTTTTGGATTAAATTTGCTTTCTAAAAATAACGTCCCATTTTGGAACTACTTGACAGGGACCTGTAGGGGCCCTCAAGAAATTCAAGATTCATTGCGTTTATTCCCCACCCTTAATGAAGAGGAAAGCCATTATAAGTTTGTCGTTATACGCGTAACTTAAAAACTGCTTATATAAAGATTAAATTGAAATTAATATAAACCTCTGGTTTAGAAGGGGAAATGGGGCCCAGAAATTTGCATTGCCTAAGGGCCCCTACAGAGCTTAATACGGCCCTGAATATGAGTTTACGAAAAATTTTCACGTAGCCTGCAATCATATTCTATGATATCCCCATGTTTTTTCTTCTTTTTTTCCCCCCGAATTTGGATCCGCAACAAGCATTTTAGGATGAAACGGGATCGTAAAAAAATTTTCCATTTGAAAAGTGGTAGCGAGAACAAAAATAGTTTAAGATAAGACAAAGTTAATAAAGTAGAGAATTTTTTTGCTAAAATTTATTATATAATAATAAATTTTAATACAATATCATATAATAATAAATTATATAATAATAATATAATTTAATAATTATTAAATAATAATAAATTTTGTCACATTTTAAATTAATCAGTTTTTCAGTCTGAAATTATTTTAAGAACACGCTTCTTGATTGTCAGATACTCTTGGACTTAATATGAAGAGAAAAAAACTGCGGCCTTGGCCATGGTAGATCTGTAAGATTACAATTGAGGTTTCAGTTTTGAGATGAGTGATTAAAGTCGAAACTTCTAAACCCTTCCCTAAATCTGATTTATTGCCACGCATGAAAAATAATATGTTAACATCAAGTTGAACTCATGAATCTACATTTTAAAAGTTGAAAAGCTTCATTCGTCAAACTCTTTTTATTATTAATAATAATAAAAAAAAAGCCAAAAAACTTTTTTCATTGCTTTTAGACTCTAAATCTCAACTATCACATTTTTAAAAATTTAAATCATGACATTAAAAAACTACATCCAATAAAAATTATTATTAATTAAATCGGCTGTTTTAATACTTAATTACTGAGCCCAAATTTCTAGCCTAATAAAGATTACATTTAAATTTAGCTGGAAATGAATGAAATTTAAAATATAATTCATCTTCACTTCTTTTCTTTTTTAAAAAAATTTCATGCCCATATTTTAGTTAATTTTATGCTCTTGAATTGCTTATGCTCAATTTTTGAACGAAAAGTGTCAAATTCTTATCTTAAAGACTATCTTAACGGGAATATTTTGAGTGATTACCAAGTCGAGATTCGCATGAATTGTACTTTAGTCTCGGTGCCTTAACTGCCGAGAAATTCTCAAAGGCATAATTCAACACTGTTCAAGTTGACGTTCAGTATTTCTTTCAACAACTCGGAATCTCTCTCTCATAAATAGTTTTCAGAATTCGTTGTGAATTTGTGATATTTTTTAAAAGAAAAAAATGTTTTGAAATTATTTTCAAATGGTTATAAATAGGCTCAATTATCAGGTCGTTTATTTAAAAAAACAATAGCTACAGACTTTCCGCATTTTCTGGTCTCTAAATTTTCCATAAGATTTTTGCTACTCATAGATATTTCTATAACAGAAAAGCTACATTTTCAATTAAGTTAAAAAGAGCTTTAAATAACGATATTTATTATTCTGCAAATGATAAGCACATTTTTAATCAAGTTACATCGAAAAATTATAGTTGCACGCCAGGACATTTTTTCTCCTGAGAGAAAATAATAAACTAATTTCTCCAAACATACATCTTTAGAATTCTCTCAATTACGGAGGAAAAGCGTGGGAACAACTTCACAGTCGTCGGGAGGTCTAGCAATGAGAAGATAATTGTGAATCGAGAGGAGGTGTTAATAGGTTTTATTATTAAGATAACGCGTGAGCAGTATCTGTGAGAAATTGTGTTAACAACGCCCAGGATAAATAAAAAGATTTTCTCTTTCTGCCTTGAGATGTGATAATCAATTTACATGCAAATTTAAATTACTTATATTAAGATGTTGAGAAAAAATTTAAGTTATGTTCCTAAAAATACTTATATTACGATTTCAACGATTGTTGCTCCATGCATGCCGCACCACTTACGTCGCATGACGGAATTTATAGATAACTAGTTAATAACCACGCGTTTCTCGGGATCCATATTTTTTCATAAGCTCGCATCCGATTTTTTTTCTTATAAAATTCTGTTAAATTTAATTATTTTTTCTTATAACTTATTTACTTTTTTTTATCTTATCTAAACTTTACTGTGAACCGGAGCCCCGATCACTAGAAGAACACTTATAGATTTTGACTTGTCAGTCATTATTTTTGAAGCGATGAAATTAAGCATACTTTTAATTACAATTGTAACTAGTCAATTAGTTTTTGGCATTATTTAAGAAGCTTTGAATTCAATAATCTGAAATTTATAAATTAAAATAAATATAATAATTATAAAACAAATAAATAAAATAATAAACGCTTTAAATTACTTTTTCATAAACAATACTGACGCTGGAAAAATTATGTACATTAAAAATATATATTGTTTCAAAGCTTAAAGTAAATGAATTTTTTCTTCCAAACATCTCACATTTTTATTCATACCATACTATTATGATGTAATAAAAAGACTATATTTGAAGATTTTATTTCAACTAGAAAGGATTGAAAGGAAATTTACGTTTATTAGGGAAAGACCTCGTCATTTTGAACCGTGGACAGATGAAGAGGACGACACCTGAGCTGTAAGCCACCTTTCGAAACTTCCGCACCACACCGATGGGAGGATGTTTGGCCCCCTGCGTATGATTTAGCGTGCAGCAGGCCCACATATACGGCGAATCTTCAATAGAATCGGGTTTCGAGCCTGGAGTCCTCCAGTCCCGAAACTGAGACCTTATTACTAGGCCACTGTGTCCCCAGAAATTTATGAAACATATTCAACATTAAGAAATCGGGATGAAAAATAATAATTTTTTTCTCCTGCTAGTTATTTCACACCAAAAGATATATATTTCCAAATGCTTCTGAATTTTTAAAGGGCTTTGGATAAACGTGTCTTAGTAAAACAATGATTAATTAAAAATAATTGTTGTTAAAATGTTCATATATGCCATATTGAGAAAAATTGTGTTTAAAATTAAGTAAAAAATGCTTTTTTAAAAAATACATTCATACTTGCAATAGCTCCAAGAACATAAAATTAAGCACACTTGCTTAAAAATGAAGACAGGTGAGTTAAAATTTAAAACTAATTTCTTGTTTTTGAATAAAATGAATGAATGTTATGAAGTGAAAGTCTCCAATCAGCCTGCGAGTTTTGTTGAATTTCAAAAATAATTTTTTTCCTTCGCCGAAGGCATTTTTTAGATCAATCGTCTAGTAAAAATTAATTGTACGACTCTCTTATCTACATGCAAGAGCGAAAGAAGTTTTAGCCTAGTAAAAAACTATCTCCGAGCTACCATGGCCAGAGAAAAAATTAGACGGTCTTTGAAATTTATATATGTTTTTAATTCTTCATTTTCTATTATTGCCCGTCGTTGCGACAGACAATTCTTACTATATTAAAATTACAAATAACTTATTAATCCAAATAAGTATTCACTATAAGTGAATTAATTAATTAATACTTAATTACTTTTTACTAAATATTAAATTAATTATTTGTTATTTTAAAGTTAAATTAGAGAAAATTTGCTCGTGCCTCTCGTCGGAAAATGCCTGCCAGCGCCCCTGCTTGTGCTAATCCATCACTGTGCCAAATTTGGATATTTTATATAAAAAGTATGTATTAAAGTAATGTATTTTTTATTATATATTTGATGACGGAATCTCATACAAAGTATGAAAATAAATATAAGACTGTTTAAGAGTGACAGAATTTAAACGGGAATGTATCTCCCCAGATCTATAACGAAAATTTATAAAATGTGTAAATGGAAAATGTATTCATTATTCACCAATAATTTGTGGTGAATGATACCTGATTGTTGTCATTCATTCACTAATAATGAATGAAAATTTTAACATGCGATAACATGCAGATATCGCAATGATCCAAAATGTATTTTCAGAGCATAAATGGTAGTCAGAATTTGTATTTGACTTTCAGTCTTTATTATGATACATCTCCAAAGAAATATTTATTTGATAGTTAATAAAATGCTCAAAATATTTTTAAAGGAGTTGTTAATATAGTTGCATTCAAAGGAAATAAAAAATTCATAATTAAAAATATATCACAGATTTAAAAGTTAATAAAATAACGGTAAATTTTCTGAAAACTGTCATAAAATATTCTCATCTTTTTAGTTCGTATGATAAAAGAAAAAATATCGGCAAATGTTACTTTTTTCAATCGTCTGTTTCATTGAAATAATTACATCAACCCATTCATCAGTGTATCAAATTGGCAATTAAGAGGAGAGAATGAATGAAAGAATGAGGTCGAAATAAATTTCAAGGCCGCTACAAGTTGCAAGATAACATAATTTTCAGAATATTGGTTTAATAAAACTAAAAAAAAGCCTTACATTTATAATGCCTATAAAAATCTGATTTAAAATCGATCGTTCTCAGATTAATATACCAATAAGGTTTGCCAAAGTAATCAATTAATTTTTTATACGAGGCTAATGTCCAATCCAATTTCCAACTGTTCTTTTAAGTAAAAAAAATAAATAAAAATAGCCATAGGTCTCAGAAAACGGTCAACCACAAAAAGTCTATCTGTGTGGTCTGCTGAAGTCACACCGGCGGGAATGAAGGAAATAACTCTCCCCCCTGCTCTTATGGGCTGGAAGCTGGAACGCTTATTCGTTTTCCTCTTCGAATTACAAAAGCGCCGTAATCATTCAAAAACGCATATCACAACAAGAAGGATGATTCACAGAAAGACCGCGATTGGGGAAAATTGCGATTTGGAGGAACAGGAAACGAGGAAACTGTGAAATGTGATAAAATAATAGCGAGGTGGTGTAAGGTGATCTGCCGTGACCAAAGACCCAATCCCATGGGTCATGGATCTGTACGGTGAAGACGCTGTTCCCCCTCCCCCCCGACCTGAGTGGGTGTGTTGATGTCTCCCTGTGTGGGGAGGGTAGTTCATACATTTGTGAGAGTTTTTAGATTAGCATTTGGTGGCGCCATCTGTTGACAGTATATCGAACTAAAACCTTACAAAAGTATATTAAAAGATATGAAATTAAAATTAAAAAAAACCCACTTTATGCACATTTAATTAAAAATGACTGAATCACACCTTTTTAACTGTAGTATTCATCACTGGTATTTGTGATTTTTTGATATTACGTAGAAAATAACAGTTCGTCAAATATTCGTCATCCCTACTTGACAGCGACATCCTACTGTCGGTTTTACTGTTCGCGTGTAAACCCCGCTTTAAACAGCTGACTCAGAACTGCTTTTATTTCTGAGTCGCTTATAGGCCGATCGTTTTGTTTATTCCTCCACAGCTGTTTTTTTATACTCTCGAACCCAAACGGTGCATAAGGTCCATTAAATTAGAAGGTTACCGGAAGTGGATCGTAGGCACGGAAGTTCTGGAATGATTCCACCCTAAGTAGATATTTTCAAATGCGAGGGATAGTTTAAATGAAAATTTATTACATATTTCAATTTACAAAAGCTCATTGAAAAATAAATTCAATTTTCTATCTTTTGATAAATATTTTTCAGGAATTAGTGGTACATTTTGCACTTCAATTTTATTGAACCGTTATTGACAATCCAAATGTAACTGAAGTGATGAGGCGGTAGAATCAATGCACGCAGATATTTTTTTTGTTTATAAACATCTGTGCACTTGTACTGAGAAGATAGATTATTTTTCCTCTTAATTTTATGAATGCAAGCTTACTAATCGTATTTGCACGATATTTCATTCATGGTGTAAAAATCGTTATAAGGTAATTATGTCAGAGTTTATGTTTAAAAAATTTATTATTTATGGGTAATGTAAATATTTGAAACTGCTAGTTTGGGATTGTACAATAGCCTTTTCATTCTTATTAGGCTTTATCATATTCATGCTTTTCTTGCTTATTCAATATGCTTGTTTCTAGAATATTAAATCTATACTTTTAACATTCCTGAAAATAAAGTAGAAATTTTGTGTATAATTTTTAGGGAAAAATTGTATTATTGAATGTTCATGTTCAAAAATCCATCTCTTCTCTGAATGAAAAGATTCATAGTATAATTTATCTGTATCTACTTTACGCAATATTTTTTAGTAAATTACAATACAACTTGTGTATTTTGATATTCATAGTCCCGTTCATGCTTATATGAAGAATAAAACAACCTTGCATGAAATCAAATTTCTGAATCCATTATAGAGCATCCTACAATTTATGCTCTCAGCATTAAGATAATTATTTTTCTGTTCGAATGCTGAATTTTGCTTTTTATTTTCTTTGGTTATGCGTTTTACATTAAATAATAGATTTATTTTTATATTTCAGAAAATTCGGGTGAATTTATAATAATATCTGTTTATATAGGGCTTATTCATGTTCTTTAACATTTTTTAAAGTAAATCTAAAGTTAATTGACATTCTTTGAATTTGTATATATTTAGTAATTTTACATAAATTATATATTGAATATTTTTTAAATCTGTTAGTTAAAAAAAGATGAACAGTTTGTTAAAATGACCCTAACGACTAAAATAAACAATATAATTTATTCTTTTAAAATTTTGTTTGAGTTTCACAATATCTACTTTTATAACTCAGTATTGTCATTTAGAAAATTACAAAAATATTTTCATAAAACAGTTTTTCTCTTTAGATTATAAATCTGACATGAAAACCCTTTCTTTTCCAAAAGATCATGGTAAAAGTAAAGTTTACTGCACAGCTGTTCTTCTCTTACGATAGCTAACTTTTTTGTCGCCAAGAGTTGTTTTGGAGATGGAGAACATTTGTTTTGGTGCGCAGTGAGGCATTTTATTTCTGTTGCATGCAATGCATCTCAAGTGGGTTCCTGCAAATTTTGAAAAAAAAAAAAAATTCATGCTTTGCTTTTACAAAGCAGGAAAATATAGCTTCGCTTTTTCATTAAATTCATGGTATAGTGGTTAGGTCTGGCTTATGCGAGGGTCTAGATCCCAAACCTGATTCCACTGAAGATCCACCCTGATGGGGCCTGTTGCACGCCAATCATACATAGTGGCCAAACGCCTCCCATTGGGTGGGCGTTGGAGAGAGGGGTGCCAGCTTAGGTGTCATCCTGCCTTTCTGACCCGGGTTCAAAATTCAGGTCCGTCTAAAATAGCCCCTGTTGCTTCAAACGGGACATTATATAATAATATAATAAATCGCTTTTCATTGAATGTTAGAATCTAGGTTTTTTTTTAAATTCCCAAACGAGAATTTCAATTCAAACAAAGTTTTATTCAAATGAAGAATCAAATGAAATCATACTTAGCACATACTCGCCCAATAACTAAATAAAATATAACGATTACCATGTTGCATAGCCAAATAGGAAATATTCCTAAGCCTAAAAAACAAATGTTCTGACGCTACTAGTCTATCTTCCGTTACAAGTAATTGGCGAAGTAAAGGGAGAAAGGGCTGCATAATCTTTACTTTAACCTAGTTATAATAACATACCATTTTTTGAAGGAACATGAAGGATATTTTGACAAACCTCATATAATTTGTAACCACGGTCAGATGGTGACGACACCTGAGCGGTTCCCCCTCTCAAAAGCTTCCACAGTACACTAGCAAGAGGACCTATGTATGATTTAGGGCAAGAGGCCCACATACATGGTGGATCTTCAGTCGAATTGGGTTTCCACTTGCATGCTGTCCATTTTTTGTAATCTGAAGAGCTGTTTGCCTTCCTGACAAATTCCTGGACTGATGTATTCTCTGGCTGGCAAAAGAGTCACAATTCCTAGAATCGGGACGGTTTGTGGTGTTAGTGTCTGGTTGGAGTTGGGAATTGTAGTTCAAACATACACATAAAATATTGCTCTTATATTGATTTATGACCTAAAATCATCTTTTTGAATTTTCCAGCTCTTAACATTCAATGTATCTAAATATAAAAGATTTTTATAATGATAGTATATCTTCAAGATCTGATTAAAAGTGAAGGTGGTAATTCTGTAATAGCTTTTTGTACAGTAACAATACAAAATATTGAAGTGTAAATATAATGATCATTTTAAATATTCATGATTTTTAACAAATTGAATTATAATAATTGCAACTTAATTTTGGTTTCAGTAGAATAGCAGTGATGAACTCAAAGTACTTATCCAAATGAGAAGAAATTCATTGAGGTAATTATAACTTTGATTGCATTTTTAATATACCAAATGTAATATGTTATAAAGTCTTGTACAGTTACAAAACTGTAAACCTTGATTATGCTTATTAAAAGAATCTCATGAGATTTTACACTCTCTACATTATTAGTATAGAAAATTATTATTATTTTTTTTTACTTTTAACTACAAGAGTATTATTTTTTTTTTATTTCCTTCAGAAATGCTTATAAAATTTAAAGTGTTAAATTTAATTATTTGCTATGTAAGTAAGAGTTTACAGTAGCATTTTGTATGATTTATTTTGGAATTCATTCTCACCCCATCTTCCTTCTATCCTATAAAAATGACACTTACACATGGATTTTTTTTCAAGCAGCCCAGCTTGTTAATTCCTAAAAGTTCTTCCTCTTACCGCGGAGTTGACATATCTGACATTACAAATTTAATCTACTTTGAGTGAGTGATATTGCAAACTTGGAGGATATTTCGCTTGTTTTTAGCTGAAATTGCCTTGATGTAAAGTCTAAGACCATAACAAGAAGGGACCAAAATAGTTGAAAATAGTGTCCTTTGCAATGTAGGATTAGTAAACTACACCAGAACTGAACCTCGGAATATCCCCAAACTAAACATTGATTTATCTGGAGAAGAATTACATATCACTGCTGCCTAATCCTCGGTGTCCTCTCTTCCCCATCCCATCAGTTAAGTAGAAATACACAGCTGGTCTTCTGCATGACAGTTCAGCTGATGGAAAACATCTGCACATCAGAGTTTCATATATTATTCTCTCCGGTTGCAGCAAATGATCTGCAATGAGCTGGGCGGACAGAAGTGCCTTCTTTGATCTCTAAGGAGTTAAAAGGTGTCCTTCAGAATGAGAGGTACTATGACAGCAATACGTACCAAATCCAAAGTAACG
>BGPR01054090.1:0-10273 GCA_013235015.1 Araneus ventricosus | reverse complement strand
ATATTTCCAATATATAATACAATATAATAAAATACAAGAATAATAAGACTATGATTAATAAGAAAAATAATGAAATACTACATAATACTGAATGTGATATAGTGCAATACAAGTATAATACTGATACATACAAAATACAGAGCAAAATATATTTTAATAATTGACTTCCTGATTAGGAAGAACACATATTTTGGAAATAGATCTCATGAATGTTCCAGATGCAGTTTTTAATTTAACTACTCTAATATGATTGTCTGCGCCTCTAATTATTTCTATGATTTTTGCAAGTGCCCATTTACATGGCGGTAAATTTTCTTCTTTTACTACCACTATCATACCTTCTCGTAAATTATCTTTTTTAAGTTGCCATTTATAGCGCTGTTGAAGATGATTCAAATATTCCCTTTGCCACCTTTTCCAAATTATCTGTGTGAATTTAGTGAGTTGTTGCCACCTAGATAATTTGTTATCAGATATATTCATAATTTCTGGTTCCGGAATGGCTGTTATAGGACGTCCAATTAGAAAATGAGCTGGTGTCAACACTTCATACTCATTTATATCTGAAGACAAGGGACTTAAAGGCCGAGAATTTAATATTCCTTCGATTTGAATAATTATTGTATTAAATTCCTCAAGTGTTACTTTATATAAACCTATAGTGCGTTTAAAGTGATATTTAAATGACTTTACACCTGCTTCCCATAAACCACCAAAATTGGGAGATCTAGGGGGGATTAGTTTCCAATTAATTCTTTCAGAGGAAAGATAGTTAGCTAAGCACTCATCTGGTTTTCTGATTAAGTTAAATAAGCGGTTTAGTTCTGATTTAGCTCCTTTAAAGTTTGTAGCGTTATCTGTAATTATCATTGCCATTTTTCCTCTTCGGGCAATAAATCTTTTAAGAGAAGCAATAAAGGCTTCAGACGAAAGATCAGAAACAGTTTCTAAATGTATGGCTTTAGTTGATAGACAAATGAATATAGCCACATAAATTTTTGAATATATGCCTTTTCTCTGATTTTTAAATTTAATAAGAAATGGGCCACAGAAGTCAATACCACAATTTGTAAATGCTGAAATGGGTGTAACTCTTTCCTTAGGAAGGTTACCCATTATTTGATCTGCTATTACTGGTTTATTTTTATAACATATAACACAGTTGTGCACAATCATACGAGCTGTGCTTTTACCATTTAGAGGCCAATACCTTAAACGAACCTGATGCAGTAAACCTTGGGCACCTACATGCAAATACCTTTTGTGATAGAATTCAAATATCAATTTTGTTATCTTATGACCATTAGGTAAGATAATTTGATGTTTAGCATCATAATCTAAATTAGCATTTTTTAAACGACCACCAACTCTTAAAATTGAATTACTATCTAAGAAAGGATCTAGAGATTTTAATTTGCTGGAAACTGGAACACTCTTACCATCTTGAAGAGCAGTTAACTCCTTTGCGAAAGTTGTAGACTGTACCTGTTTAATCAGCAGCTGCTCTGCATTGTCCAGTTCTGCAGCGGTGAGGAAACCTGTTTCCACATTTTTATGTAAACAATTCTTAATAAACCTGCAACAAAAACTTAAAATCCTAATTAGCTTACTATAATTATTCGTAAGATTTAAAAGTTTATCAAGAAAGTCAAAGTCATTAGTCACTGCACAGGAAACAGTCACATTTCTTTTTAGTTCTTGCTCAAAAGTTTTGTCCTTAGGACAAGGATACTCTTCAGGATCGGTAATATCACGAAGTAAAAACTCCGGACCCTGCCACCACAAGTCGTTGTCTCGAAGATCTTTGGCATCAGCACCTCTGGAAAGGACATCTGCAGGGTTACATTTTGATGAGACATGCCTCCACTGGGAATTGGAACAGAGGCTTTGAATTTTTGCAACTCGATTGCTGACAAAGGTTTTCAGCATGTGCGGTTGCATATTTAACCAGGCTAGAACAATTTTTGAATCAGTCCATAGACAAACTTTGTCTAAAGGAAGATCAAGAACAGGAACAATTTTGTGCATTAGTCTCGCTAATAGTAGAGCTGCAGAAAGTTCCAACCTAGGCACTGTAATTGGTTTCAATGGAGAAACCCTTGATTTGCTGCACACGAGTTTAGTTTGAATGAGTCCTGAATGGGTGACACATCTGATGTATATAACTGCACCGTAGGCACGTTCCGAAGCATCAGAGAACCCGTGCAGTTCGATTTTAGTCACATCCTCACTCAAGATATATCTCGGAACGTTAATTTCATTAACTCCAGGTAGTTTAACAAGAAAGTCATTCCATACTTGAAGGACTTTTGTAGGTAAGTTGTCATTCCAGTCAAGTTTCTGTAACCAAAGGCTTTGCATAAATATTTTTGCCTTTGCTATCACTGGACCAATGATAACTAGAGGATCGTAAAGTCTAGCGATTTGTGACAATACTTCTCTTTTCGTTAAAGAATCTTTCTTCTTCACCGATACCTTAAATGTTAGTTGATCAGGCTGAGGCTTCCAAAGCATTCCTAATGCCTTTACTGTGTTCGACTGAGTATCTTCAAATGAATATTCTGATATACAAATATCATTAAGAAGGGCTGGATGATTCGACACCCATTTATGTAATTCAAAACCTCCACGCCGTAACAGTTTACTTAGATCAGCTTGCAAACTTTTTGCTGACGTTAGAGATGCTGCACCTGACAGAATATCATCCATGTACATGTCTCTGGAAATTATCTTTGCTGCTTCCGGAAAATCTTGGTGTTCAGCATCTGCAAGAGCCTTAAGAACTCTCATAGCTAAAAATGGAGCGCTGACTGTACCATATGTAACAGTATTTAGCTCATAGATTTTGATCGGTGAATTGTTGGTTTCCTTCCAAACAATTCTCTGCAGATATCTTTGGGATGGTTCAACTAATATCTGTCTATACATCTTTTGAATATCAGCGCTGAACGCATATTTGTGGGTTCTAAATCTAGTTACTAATGAAAATAAATCATCTTGAATTGAACCTCCGTTAAGTAATATAGAATTCAATGACTGACCAGTTGAAGTTTCTGCGGAAGCGTCAAAGACCACTCTTAGTGGAGTAGTAGTCTTTTCCGGCTTGTAGATACAATGATGAGGAATATAATAGGACTTGGTATTATCCTCATCTATTATTTGTTGCATATGTCCTAAATCTAAGTATTCTTGCAAAAATGCTTTATATAGTGTGGCTAATGTGTTATTTTTATTTAATTTGTTCCAAATTCCGTTTAACCTTTTAACTGCGTTTTCTTGCGAAAATCCTAACACGGAATCTGCATTTTCTTTCATAGGTAAGGAAACAATATATCTTCCTGACTTCGTCCTACTATGAGTTTTTAAAAAGTGTTCCTCACAGAATTTTTCTTCTTCACTTTTGGTTGAATCGAAAGAATCTGTCGGAAAAGATTCAATTTCAAAGAATTCTTTAATTGCATTGTCTAAATTTGTCTCAACTGCAACGCAACAATAGTTGGAAGTGACTTCAGTCGGCAATTTTCCCGATACAACATATCCTAATTCTGATTCTTGTAATATTAAATTACCATTAGCTAATCTAATTTTATCTGCCTTAAGCAAATCAAAAAATATATCACTTCCAATTAACATATCTATTTTGCCAGGAATACAAAAGTTTGGATCAGCCAGTTTAACGTGGTTGGGAATTTCAATGTTCGAGATATTTATTTTTTGTGACGGGATTAATGATGTAATGCGAGGAACAATTAAGAATTCGCAGTTGCGCGAATAAGTTTCTTCTTCATTCGAAATATTTATTTTTACTCTGGCCTTGATTTCTTGACTGTTTCCCCCAATACCAGTAATATATGTTTTGAAAGGTTCTCGCTTTAAATTCAATAGATTGCAAGCTCTATTACTGAGCAAACAACTGGCAGAAGCAGAATCCAAAAGACACCGTAATTTATATCTTTCATTTTCACTCCTAACATAAATATCCGCGGTACTCAGAATAACCGATTTTTGTTGCGAGTTATAAGAAATTGATGCAGTCAGCAAATGTTCAGGATTTGTTTCAACACAGCCAGAAGAATTCTGCGCGTTGTTTATACTACCGTCAGGTTTGTGAGGCTTAATTGGCGCCGCGTGGTCGCCTAGTGTTTCCGTCGTAGTTTGACCTTGATGAAGCATCGTATTATGCGTTTTGGAATTGCAAATCCGACATGTTAAAGTACTTCTGCAAACACCCTTATGGGCGTTTAAGCAATTTTTACAAATGTTTTCTTTTGTAACATACTTGATTCTTTCATGAACAGACATGTTCTGAAATTTAAAACATCTATATAAAGGGTGAAAATCTTTATTACATAATAAACATTGTTTCATTTTATCTTCTCTACCAACCACAAATGATTTATTAGGTTTGGCGTACTGATAATATTTTGGTTTTTGTTTATCATTGCTACTAAACCCTTTATGATATGACTGATCTTTAGAAAATGACTTAGATGGTACATTTTTAGTTACGTATTCTAAGACAAGACTACGATTTTCCAAAAAAGTCAAAAAATTATCAAGATCAGGTACTTCTTTACTCTTCAAAGTTATTTCAAATTGTTTTCTAGTTTCTTTGTCCAATTTCTGGAGAATCAAATTTATGATCAATACATCAGAAAGATTGTTTCTCTCATATTCTAAAGTTTTTAGTGTTCTTAAATTCTTTTTAACAGTATCTAACAATTTTCTTAAATCTTCTGCCGACTCATAGTTTAATTTTTCTAGATTAATTAAACTTAATATTTGAGAATCAACAACCGCTCTCTTATTTTCGTAACGATCTTCGAGAGCTTTTAATAGAGATTTATAAGTATCATCAGTGGTTTGTATGAGCTTAGCTTCTCCAGTTAATGAAGATTTAAGATAGTATAACTTCTGAGTATTACTCAATCCATCATTATCTTCTATTAAACTAATAAACTGACATTTAAAGTTACCAAACTCTTCATACTTTCCGCTAAATTGCGGAAGAGGAATGTCCGGCAATTTAACACTTAGTAACTTTCCAGTTTTATTTTCTTTAATATTGAGCTTAGTACTCTTATCATCAATATTATGTTTAGAAATGAGGTATTTTAGACTTACCTCCATTTCTTCTAGAGATGTTTCCATCTGTTCTATAGCTTCATCAGTTTCTGTTAAATCAGCTTCTGGTGGTAATTCATAGTATCGTTTTTGGAGATCAAAAAGCTTTTTTCGAATAGTGTCCACCTTCGTAAGTTTCGTTTCTAACACCACTTTATCTTCGGAAGCACCTTGTTTGATGTAATTTTCCAGTTTTGTGACGCTTTGTCTAAGCGCTCCACGCAACCTATTTAATGCCGTTATTTCTGGATTCATGGCTTTAAAAATAATAATCCTCCGGCTCGACGGACCAAATTTATGTTGAGTGTTAGTCACTGAAAAGTCGTCGATAGTAGAAAAATAAATTTATTTAACACTCAACATATTGTAAACAATAAAACACTAGTTGGATAATTTCGTTTTAACTACTTCACCGCTGGAGCGGGTGAATAACAGATAATCATTCCGCAAGGGCGGATAGTTATTAGAATTACCATAGTTCCGCAGGGGCGGATTTTAGATAGTTCACAGGTTAACACTCTGCAAGGGCAGTTGATGTGTTTTGATCACCAGATCGAATACGAGCCACAGCTCAGGTGGGTGGCTGCTTTCATTCCGATCAAAGTTGGTAATGGTTGATTAGATGTCGGGCCAGTAGGTGGCGCTTCAATTGCGCGCTACTTAACATTCTACTTCTATGAATTCACATAGTTTCTTTAATTTATGATGTATATATAAAACTATGAAGAAATCTTAATTATAAACGTTTGTGCATCTACTGGTAAGCAATCGGCTCCAGTCTGCATATAATTTATTAAGTAAGTGTGGTGCTTTGTCCCAGATTTTTTTTAGTTTGGTAAAGATGTTATTTTTTGCCAGTCCTTCGCTTTCCTCTGGGTATTGGTGACGCGATTCAAATCCAAGTACTTTTTTTTTCTTGTACAAAATATATTTTTCAAGGAGGCTAAAATACGTTCTTAACTACGTCAGATTATTTCAGGTTTGAAACCGAATTGCACTGGATATCGACGTGTGTTGGGCTCTTTCTCATCAATCAGACGTAAGGACAAAGGATCTCATGTAGAAACTGCTAGAGAGAGAAAGTAGGGTGAGTCAGATGACGTACTAAGTTAAAGGTCAAAATAATAACATTCGTCGAAACATGCCCTGTAGATCAATACAGGACATTAATATAACTAAAGCTAAACCTTGAAAATCCTTTGTTTAAAAAACTCTTACGTCGTTGCTGGACAAAATGTGAAAACATCTTTTGATTATGTATTTCAGTTTCCCTTGTGGTTTGAAAAGTCTAATAGTGGAGAATAATTCGCATCCTTTGAATCTTCCTCCAATATCTGGTTCACATACCACTAAATTCGACTCAGAGTAGTATTTGCCTCATATTTTGTTGAACAAACCATTTAGCATCGAAACTACTAATCAATTTCGGGAAGTCGCGAAAAGCAGAATCATAAAAATTATTCACCGTCTTTTCATTGTCGGAAAAAGTTACCTTTCCTCGAGATTAATGTAATTAAACGCTTCCATGATTCTAAAAATTCATTCCAGTGACATCCACATATATAAATATTGCTGCACTAACCCAAGAATTTTCAAGCAGACAGCATTTTTCATGTCGCCATCAATTTTCCCAGGAAAAATAATCCAATTGCTTATAAGTCTTGTTAATATACCATAGGTCATAGTTTGAAGACCTTTTGACATTTTTATGTTGGATATAAAGTCTTTTTTAAACGCAAGCGGAGAATGTAGGTATGTCTGGAGAAGACTTTATGACCCAGCATACCATCAAGAATCTCAATCCTCAGATAATTAACACATTCTCGCTTGCGTTTTAAATGTCAGTGATGAACTTTTAGATTACATAAATGCTATCTTTTAAAGTAATGATCTATAGAAATAGTTGATAGGTTAGAAAGTTTTGTAGAACTGAAATTTTCTCTAAGAAAATGATTTTATCATGCAAGTACATGTTATCTGTGCTAAGATTTTTGCATGGTACTATTTTGCCTGAATAAATTTTGATCGCAAATCATTACAATTTTATCAATGCGGTAATTTTTTACTTACGGTTTTTTTTGCATGGTAGTAATCAGATATAAGAGATTATATGTTTCAATGATATGTGAGAATAAATCAGTAAAATTAATAAATTGTTGATGTGTTCGAATTTCTCATTTTTATCAGTTTTATTTTCGGGCATTTCTAGGTAAGTCGATGTTATGTATTATGTAAAGCCATTGCTTAATAAACTAAAGTGAAAAAACTACATAAATTTGACTTTTGCCCGGTTTTTACTGTAGCTTTATGTTCTGTTTTAAATGTTATTTTTAAATTTTCAATTAATTGTTATTTCTTTGATTAAAACAAAAGAAATTTCTACTTTATTTCTTTTATTCTTATATTAATTTAAGTTACAAAGCTTAGATTTTTCCCTTAGATTCCCCTTAAAATTGCAATATGAGTAATGAAATCCGGAGATCTCATATGTTTAAATTTCAATTGATTCGCGAACTCATACTTGTACTGTTGTTCATATGAATATCTCGTTGCAACTTTGATAGGCAAGATCTGGAAAAAAAGAATTAAGCAACGTTGCTATAGCATTTATAAATTTAATAAATATTATTTATTATATTAATTAAGACTAATTACAATTTAAATAAATATTATTAAAGCGTTATTTGGGTGAACATAAGTGAATATTTAGTGCTTTAACACGTAAATGAGAACATTTAATGTATATATTTTTTTATTCTAATAATAATAAAATTCAATATTTCTTTATGACAGTACAAACAAAATAACTAAAATCAAGAGAGTCTTAGCAGTCATCTGTTTTTTATTCCTAATACGATATTGCGCACGAAAAAATCAATTCAATAACTGTAGTTTCGGAGTAGAAAATATATCTATTACTTAATTTACTCCAATTTGAAGGACTTCACTCACTATTGTCGACAACAGACTGATAATGGAAGGAATTTGATTTTTTTCGGGTGGCCAAGAGTTTTTAAGCGATCTCGCACATTTGGTTTCGAACCACCAAATTGTATTTCTGATTTAAGCGCGGTCTTTTTCTTTAGAATACGGATATCAGAATCAATGTCAGGGCAGGCTTCATGTGTCTTTTTGGAATGTACCAGCCATTTTCAAAGAGAATTCTCTTGAAGATTAGGGGATAGTTGAAATTTCGAACAACACAAGAACAGCACATGATGAATTATTAAAAAAATTCTACTGGTGTCTTCTACAAATCACTGGCTAAACGTAACGCTGTACTACCTCGGAAAAGTTAAAAGTTGTAATTAGATGCATAATTATTCATTGATTACAAAAATTATATTATTGAAATAGGATGTAAAAAATATTTTTTGTGTTATTTTGAGTTTTTCTGCAATTCTACAAATTCAGCTATTGTGAATTTATAGGTAGCTTTTATATGCATCTCGAAATCAAGAAACGTCAAAAGATGCGCAAATTAGGTGACTGAGTCACCTCCTCTCTCGAAATGCAAGGGCGCAATACTTACAGTTTTGAAATATGACTCAGTTAAAACTCTCTGCGTATCGTAAGTTCCAAGTAAAAATATTCACAGTGTACATTTTCTGATCTTAAAGATTGTGATGTTGCGTGACGCTTAGTTGTTCGCTGTTTTT
Source organism: Araneus ventricosus (assembly GCA_013235015.1). Classification (NCBI taxonomy): domain Eukaryota; kingdom Metazoa; phylum Arthropoda; class Arachnida; order Araneae; family Araneidae; genus Araneus; species Araneus ventricosus. Next base: position 1,490 of record BGPR01054090.1, on the reverse strand, counting down.
ATTGAACTCCAGCCAAGAAAGCGTTAAAGGCATTTCTCTATTACATTGTAATGGTGAGAGAGGGCAACATTAATCACGGTTGACGTGAACGCTGCTGATAACTTAATTGTCACCTTATCGTGTTTGCGTGAGAAAGGAAGTGTTATGACTGACTGATGAACATTGTTTGTCTCGTTAATGTGTCAGTTTGGATAAGGGAATTTAGATTGTTTTAGCTTGAATATGGACGGTTATCCATTTGGGCGCGGGAATGAATTAAGTATTAAAAGGTATAAAATTCGAAAATTTGATTACTATGCTTAAAATATTAAAGATTTTAGAACGCTTTTATGGAGTTGACAAAATGTTAAAAATCTGGAATTATCAAAAATATGGATATCTGAACAAATCATAGAAACATTCGCTGTTAATAGAGACTACACATGTAGTAATGGACTTTTAATCCTATTTAAAACTAATTTTAATATATGTTCAGGAATTTTCTTACTAATGATATTCAATAAAGCGAATTTCTTTTTGATATTGTTAGAATATCCTTGCTTCTAAATTTTGATTAGACCTTCATTTATTAATGCTACAAAATTATTTCCCTGTTTCCGTATAAAGTTTATTTTAAAAACAGGTTTTGTATTTTTTCACTTTTTTAGTCTTTATTATTTTTTTGTAATTATTATATTATTACAGAATCTCTTTAAAAACCTCAATTCCTACCCAGTTCAGTTTACTCTTTGGTATTCACATTTCATTTAAAATTAAGTAGTTAAATGTTTATTTAATTCTGAAAGTTTCAGATTATTGTATTGTCATCTTAAAGAATATTACAAAATTCAGTTTCATTACATTTAGAAATTATGTGAAAAATCGATTGCAAAATTCAATCAAAAATATAAAGTAAAATAGTTAAATAAGCATGTAAAAGGTACTATTATTATAGAAATTTAGTTCTTGAACGCAAGAGAAAATAACACCTTCTCTTAATGGAAAAATAAATGTCACTGAAAAGCACATAATAAAATTCAGTAAAATATATTTTGCAGCCAACTATTTTAAAATCTCTAAATTCCTTGGAAAAGGATGAAGATGTAATGAAATGTGGTTCATGTTATAGTTTAAAATAAAAATATTTCCACTTCATACTTAATAAAAGACAGAAATCATTGGGGTTTAAGGCTATTATAAAGTGACACTTTTATTAATAAAGGGAAAGAATTTTTTTATATATGCAATACAGAAAACTTACCTCTTTTAATGTTCTGTTTGTACGTACTTGTAATCTCAGTATAAATATCATCAGATTTGTTTCTGTTTTCCAGTTAATTGCTTTACAAAATCTGTGCAATATTTAAAATAAAATTTTCAAAAACATTCTGGAAATACGATCAGCATATTTCATCTGATAAATTAGCTGTCTGAAATCCTTTGACTTTGATTTTTCTTATCGTATTTATAGAATCAGAACGTATCCTTGGATGACCAAATATCGTAGCAAT
>BGPR01054088.1:0-10273 GCA_013235015.1 Araneus ventricosus | reverse complement strand
ATTCATCTCCATGCTGTTTGATGATCCATTAAAATTTTTTTGACAATAATTTTTATGGGAATCATGCCAAATGCGGAACTCTGGAGTATTTTTACCAAGCATGCCTTCACTATTGACACAATCTTGACAATACTTGCTAAGAACTTCAAAATCAATAACAAGTCCTGTAAGAATATCAATAACGATACCTATTCCATGTAAAGAAGTATGGCCTCGCTTTTGCCAGGTACCATCGTATGAAACACATACATCGATTACTTCCTCATTCTCGAGAGAGGAGTCACAGTCGATGTATTTTCCTCGTACAACATCTCGAGACAAATCTAGAATTTGTTTCTTGAAATCTTTATTTTTAATGACTAGGTCAGACAAAAAATTTGAAAATGTCCTACTGTCCATAGCAGGAATACCCAATATCATAGAAAAAGTTTCTAAAGCCGCGTGACCTTTCCCAATAGAGAGGAATGCCTTAACAAATTTATTATTCACATCGAATTTCCTCGATGATACTTCCCTTTCACTACTAAATGTGGAATTATACTGATGTTGACAAGTTTCACAGATTATGGCAATATTATGAGAAAATCCATAAGAACCCTTCACGTGAACATTTAAAGTTTTTGATTCGCACTTGTTGCACGACACTTCTTTTAGCAGAGATGACCACATATTCTGGTCCATTATAGTGTATGCAGGTGATGGAACTGTTTGTGATTCAGCAAAATTGCTGATAATCAATTCACCATCTACATTATTTTTCTGATGAATACAATCACTTTTACTTTCAGTTTCTACAACAGCAGAATCATCAATTTTATCAACGCTTTTATTCCAGCGTTTCAGAGCATTTGCAGATTGAGCAGAACGCCGTTTACATGGGCGTCCTTTTGGTTTTCGATATCTTTTACTTATAAGATCCATAATAAAATTAAAAAACACTATATCAAAATAAAAATAAATAATGAAAAGAATAAAAATAAATAATGAAAAGAATAAAAATAAATAATGAAAAGCAGTAGAAACCAAACGATAATTGAAAAAATGTTAGACAACAAGCGAAAACAGAAACCAAACGAAAGCAGTGACTGAATCGCTAAAAGTAAACAAACACCGGCAAGAAACAAGTAGTAGAAGTTGTAGTTAGAGGCTGTTGCCACTCTTTAAAGAAAAAATAAATGTTTAAAATAAATTAATTGTAAACCTTGGCGTTGGGGAAATGATGAACAGGTTTGTTTACATTTTGTCAGCTGTCAAAAGGGGGCGTGGCACTCTGTTTACAAATTTTTAATTGCTTATAACTCCTCCAAAAATAATCGAAATTCAAAAATTTTTTTTTTAATATTTAGCTTTTGAGTTCTTCTCACATTTAGAGTAAAAATTGAAAAATCGATTTTTTCATCCAAAAATGGTCTGGTGAAACTCCCTGGTCGCCTTAACAAGACCGGATTAAATGAACAACAAAACAGTTATATTTAAAAATAATCCACATATTTATAATCCTCAACGAACTGATAACGACAACAAATCTAGAAATGGTTAATTATTATCGCTTTTTCAGCAAAAAGCGTATTTGATAATGCAAAGACCTTCTGCCTGTCTGAGAGAGAAAGAGACAGAGATTCTTTAACAAATATATGGAAACAAATATAAGAAAAGCTTTGGAATTAAGTTGTTTACTTGATCCAATAATAATTAGATCTAGAAGGAATTGTGGTTAAATGCAGTGTTTCGTGTCCAAATGGTAAGTATAATTTATAAGACGCAAAAGAATGGAGCCAATACGAGTACCATGGTTCACAATCAGTTGTGCAGAATCGTGGGACGTAAAATCATTGAAAAATCACAATTTAGAAAGACTGTTTTGTCACGGGGACAGTGGCGAATTCAGGTTTTTGATCTGGGGGGTGCTGAGGTAATAACAATTTTGTGTCGTCTTGACTTCAGGGCTTGTGTAAGTCAAAACACTTAAACTTTACCTACCTGAAAGTAAGAATCACAAAGAACTATACATTATTTTCGATAATTCCATAAAAACCTAATGAAATAATTAACAAAAAATGTTTTCGACCGTGTTTACGCTACAAGTACGAGTGAAATGACTACCAAAGCGGGAGAATTTTTGAACCTGTTAAGCCAGAAAACAATGTTTCCACGGGTTTTTTTAACAATGAGATTAAGAACATACAGGTGTAGTTATTTGGAAAAAAAAATCAAGAATTTCAGCTTAGCTCTGGGGGGCTACAGTCGTAGATATCCCTCCAGGATTCGCCATTACTTGGGGGCATTTCGGGGACCAACCCGAGAGTGACGGAGAAGAAAATGATTAGTGCTCACCACGTTTCACTGAACGCTGATAATGATTTACAACTTTTACAAATGGTTAAATGTACGCAATGATTGGGTGCATTTTCGTAAAAATAGCTTGTATTTTCGGCAAGATATAAATTTTTTCTTTAAAAAATTCCATATTGTTCCGCATGATTTTTGATTATAACATGCAAAGTTTTCAAATAAATTATACGAAACTCACAGAATAAGTTAAAATGTGTTAGCAAATCATTATATTAAAATCTGAAGTGAATACTTTCAATACTATAGGAAATGTGAGTATTTGTCGTGAATAATTTTTTTATTGCACATGTGCGAAAAATACAATAGTTTTTCTTACATAATTTGGAAACCAGATACATAGCGCAGGTATAAAAATTCCAGTCCAATGAAAAAATCTTTACATTATATACTCGTAGATTTGAAAAGATATCAGAATTGCAGACAGTAGAATTTATGTTGGTCTCAAAGACAAATAAAATAAATGAACAAATGATGAGAGTTTTTATTCACAAAGTGATATTTTTTCGAATCTTCGAATAATAACCGTTTAACTGAAGTTTAAATTATGTATACTTTCATAACTAACCGCCTTCGGCGACCAGCTTGTCCGACGGGAATATATTTTCAACTGACTCTCTTTTTCATAATTTGATATTCATGGTTCCGTTAACAAAGCAACTTAAAATTTGAAATTGCGGTAAATATTCAGCCCGCGTTCTTTTCGTGTCCTTAAACATATTTTGTTCCTTGTCTACATGAAAGTTCCTAATGGAGTCAAGTAACTGTTGGTGACATGAAACATCTGTTGTACAACATATACTGTTGAAACAAAATTGTAAGTTATCGATGCGAACTGTAATTTAAGGAATTTGATCTGAACAGGAAAATAGTGCGGTGCGTTTTACGTCCAGCAGTATGTAATTGACTTACATTGTACATGACTTACATTGGCTTACATAATCGCTCAGTTTACTGGATTATTTCCTTATATACATACTATCTTGAGGACTTTTAATACAGAATTCACATAAAATTTCATCAAATAAAAAAGAAATTAAAACCCAAAAGGATATTATTTTAGCTTTAAACAATGGAAGAGAAACACGCAGTTAAATATTCGTTTAAACAATGAAAACGGTTTGAATTTGATTGCAGAAAGGAAAAATATTGTTGTAAATTATTCCAAAAATATTTTTTTAATTTATTAAAATAAGAGAAAAAATATTATGACAACTTAATTGATATCATTCAAAAGATAATTTGTTAAAATTTTTATATGGTGTTAAAATAATTTTTATGCTATAATACTTTCGGATGTTATTAAGGAAAATCGCCAAAATTCGGCTTAAATTTAATTATTTAAAATTTCGAAAAGGCTTCGAGGTGCACATTCCCACCCTGCGAAGTATGTTTGTGCCGAATTTCGGGTCGGCACAAACGTACTACGTCTACCGGTCTGACCTGTAGAGAACTAATACACACACAAATGGACATACATTCTCCTTTATTATTAGTAGAGATAATGTGTGATATTCAATATATTCAACCTTTATAAAATTCATTAAAACTATTCGAAGATTCGTGTAACAAATTGTAACAGGGCACCAAGAACTTCAGCACCAGGCGCTCCTACATGCTTAGTCAACCTCTGCTGTTATGATTGAAAATAACAAAATGAATTGAATGAGTGAGACAAAGAGCAGAAAAATTTGACAAACAAATATATTTACCAAAATACTAATAAAAAATAATTTAAAATTATAAGAATCCATCTTCAGAGTGTTTTACTTATGCGTGTATAAACGTATTTAAGGGAAAGGTTTCACAAAGAAGAATAGGAATTGAATAACGATGTAGAAGAGGAAACGCAATTGTAGCACGCTAGAGGGCGTTATTATGGATCCGCGCAGGAAACTCTTCGTTCTCGTATCTCTAGCAGAGATTGTATGGTGAAAGGTTATGGCAATTCGAATTAGAACAGCGGTTCCTAATCATTTTGTCCTTCAATACCCACTTTATTAGTCATATTATTGGTAGCCTAGAGGCAAGGTATCGGTTCTGGGGTCGGAGAGTTCCAGGTTTGAAACCGGATTTCAGTGATGAACCATTGTGTATGGGACATGTTTAAAGCAAAATCTTACTTAGGGGGTCAAACGTCCTCCAACTGGTGTGGTACGGAAGAGGGTCAGAGGTCAGGCCAATTCAAATCAAAAGCGTAGTGTTTAGAGACAGCTCGTCTTCTACACACTTTATAGAAAGGATTTAATTGCGCTTCAACATAAAGATAAATGATTTTAATATCTCGCGGATAAACAAAAATTAATTTAAAAAAGTAAAGAAAGTTATGAAAAATTTATAAAACATTTTTAAAACATTCTAAATACTGAAATACAAAGATTGACAAGGCTATTGACTTGTGAGTCGGTCAACAAACTACAAAATAAATAAAATGAATTATAATATTTATATGCTTACGAATTTCAGAACATGAAAAAAACCCACAATAATAATGCTATGAAATTTCACCGCTACCTGATTTTAAACTGAATGCGTTCCAGTTCATGTCTTCTAAATAAAATGAAAGATTAAAATAAGATTGCCCTGAAAATACCTGAAAACAAATCTCGATATCCTCCAAATATGTGCTCCCCTAGGCAGTTGCCTACATTTGATGTGTCATAATCCGGCTCTGCGTCTATCCATTATGCTCCGGTGTCAAGCTTGTATCGGAGGTGGCGGCCATGACTTCGAACTGCTGAAGTAGCATGACAGCTCAGTGAGAGGCTACTCATTATTTATTATTATTTTTTCACATGAGATAGTGAAAACAGACCGGCCTGATGAAATCCACTTCCAGACATTTGCCGCCTATTTTGCTTTTGTCATCATTTGGAGAACTCGCCAGAAACTGGAACAGTCTACTAATTTAGCACTCGAGTCTTTTAAGATCTGGACTGACGAAAATGAATTCGATATCCAAGAAGAAAAATCACAATATTTTTTAACTGACTAGAGGTGAAATCGTCAGATGAAACACCAACTAACTTAAATAATAACTTAAGGATTTTTTAGTCATTTTAAAATTCAAAATGATATTGATTCCACGATTCTGCTTTGCCCTGCAAGAACTAACAATCTATATAATCTATATAATCTCCTTTTATTTTCATTTCATAATTATAAAAGCAATAATAATAAAATTTTGAAATATCAAAACTATTACACTTTCATAGATTTCCTCTTTTCTTTATATATGCAGGATAATTCAAAATGCGTTTCCAAACTGTAAGGGTAGGTCAGGCATACGATAAGGATTCAAAATTACACAGGAAACATAAGTGTGAAAACACCACCTGGAGGCAACAGATGGTATTTAAATTTTGGACTACTGTGTCTGGGCTGGAAAATGAAAATTAGAGCTGAAGCACTTAACATTTGAAAGACCAAGTGAAAAACACTAAGATCACATATTTATTTTCAATTTTAGGCTGCAGCTCTATTTCTTAGCTTAATCGATGTAGTTTTATTGTCGTGAATAAGAACTGCATTGGAACAGTGTCTTAATGTTATATTTCAAAAATGTCTGCCTCCTTTGATAACAAGTAATGGTATGTTTTCCATGTTAGAAAGTTTTCATATATCTCTCCTCTTGGGCATTTACAACTTTTGGACCGCTTAAAGAATAAAAAAGAACGTTTATGTAAGGAAATAATTTCTAAATTTTATTAGTATTGCCTTTGTCTTCAAAGTTGTTTCATATGATGGCTGGATAGGCAACGACTAGCCTAGTTGATCGCGATTAGTGTGTATGACCAAATTGAAGAGACGTGGTTGGAAAATCGCAAAGTTGTTACATGCCCGTTTCAAACTGCACAAATGAAGTGACATTTTGCTACAAAACGAGCACGTCCGTGCATAAAATGTATAAGTTTTGTTTCTATTGTGAAATTACTGTGATATTTTATAATGTCCATCATATGGAAGTTCATAATTTAGTCGTTCAGAGGCATAATATTTCTGCATTTTGCCAGAAACATTAAAAGGTGATTTGATTCACGAGTAACAGTTTTTTACGCCTCTTTGGCCGTTACTAAGCTGTAGCGAATGTTACAGACTGTAAATGTTTTATTGATATTTTATATTATAATAATTATCTAATTGTAAAGCTTGTATTAAAATAAGCAGATTAATGCAGACCTTCAGTTGTAACTTTTTTTGTATATATGCAGTGGAATGGAATGTTTATTTATTGATTTTATTATATTTGTGTCGAATTTGAAGCTTTCAATTGAATCTTCTGTTGAAGATTTTTTGTAAAACCCAGTTTAAAATCGAAATTTTTGTTTCATGAGTGAAAGTAATCAAATAAAAATCATTAACTCTTTTAACGAAATATTGACATTGATGTTAAGATTAATTGCTGGTTGAGAAAAAATAAAATTACATTGATTTCTAGCATTTTTTTTCTTTTTTGCGCTTTATTTCTGCATTTCTTTATCAGTATATAATATTTCTACTATCACTGCTTCCTATTCATTTATGAATGACCTTAGTGAATCGATACGCATTTTATTTTTTAAGACAATGGTAATAGTAATCAACATAGTTTTCATTCTTGTATCTTTTGACAACATTATGCTCAATACAAATCCTTTCTAAATACGATGAATTTCACAAAATGTAGCCAAAAATTCATGATATCTGCTTACAACAATCGCGAAATACAAAAGAATGGTTGGCTTTTCTTTCGAAAGATCTATTTTTTAACTTGTCATTTCAGAACAGCAACATGTCTTTCTGAAGACCTGATTCTTTAAAACTCTCATCGGATTAATGATTGTTCATATTACTTATTAAAGCTAATGTTATAACATATAATCATATGTTTTATTACTTCATCAATGAGTGAAAATTTCATGTCTTGTGGAATTATTTCTTTAGGTGTCTGTAATCCTCTAAAGGCCGTAATGGCGAAGACTGACCGTCATGCAAACTGCTAGACGACGGCCGATAACCCGAAAAGTCGTATGCTTATTTCCTTCTCCATTTTCAATAGGGTCGGTAAACGGTGTGGAGAAATCTTATATTCTTATCCCCTCTCACTGCCACTCTTGATTGATTTTTCCAGTAAGTGTTCGATGTTTCATCTCCCACTATGTCCGACATAGTTTTAAAATAAAAAAACTTTATTAAACACAGATATTTATTTTTCCAGCATTTTTCTATGGCGTTAATCTAAGGAGTCTAATTCTTTTCTCTAGAAAACAACAGTGGACTTCTATTGTTCTATGTACTGACCCCTTTTACAAGTATCTACTTTTAAGATCCTTTCCTTATCAGATTTACGGAATTATCAATTTCTAATTCAAAAACATCTGAACTAGAGTTACCTTCATATAAAACATGAGGCTATCTCTCTGAGTTTTCAACATACATCTTCAGATTTAGTTGCGACATCTGTAACATACATAAATTTTCCCTCATCAAATTTTATATTTTATTTTTGTATTTGAAGTTTCTCCTTATTCCGGCCCTAGAAATTTTAAATCTTCTGGCACATGTTGCGAAACATAGTAACCTTTCTTCTTCATCACCTAGTCTTCGTTGATGTTGCATGGACAAGTACAAACTTGCTCCCGATAATTTTCAACATCCTTTTTGAAGAATCCGTAGAATCTTATTCAGCGGTAATAATAATATGATGATTTGAAAGCACTAGAATGCAGAAGATGATGAGTAATTTTTTTCTAGAAGCCCTATTCCACCTGCAGAAGCTGAAGCATATGCACAATATAATGCGGAAGCCTCTTTTATAGACTAGTAGAGATTGCTGAAAGAAAAACAGCCTCGGGCAAGAACCGAACCCTGATAAACTGCTCGGAATGCACCTAAAATAATCGTAAATTGAATTGTTGGGTACTGCAGGTTTATTAAGCAGAGTAGAATTTGCATTTCTTCTGGATAGTTGCTCCTTATAGTGGCGCTTGAAGGGGAGCTTTTCTACTAAATTTTTTTCTATGCCAAAAAAAAAACCAAATGTGCTTGAAGTGTCCCACTTTAAAATAGGCTTATATTTTATGGTTTCTTGAAATGTCTGCGGATTGTTTGTACTCTCTGTACTTATATTTCTAAAAAATTATGCATTTAGATAACTTTACAGACGCGTATAAATGCGGTTCATGTCAAACTGAGAAATCATCTTTTTCATAGTTAGGAAATAAGTAGTACCACTTTTAATATTAAAAATATTTCTATATAAAATTTTAAAATTTTAATAAAATCATCAGAGTAAGTTTTTTCCATAGTTTCTTTTATATAAAGCCTGGAATTTTATTTCTGGGCTGGTAAATAAAAATAAGTTTTATAACTATTTCTTTAGGATGTGATATGAAAACATCAATGTTACAATACTTTTCTCAATATCTTCATATTTGCCAAACATGTATCATTCTAAAGACGACTCAAGCTAGGTAAAATTTTTGACATGTTGATGTAACTAAGGAGGAAAAGACACAGAAGATTTACGCATGCGTGTAATTAAAGATAGCAGCGCCCCCATTTGGGGAGATCGAAATTAACTACTTTGAATCATCTCATTTCCAACGAAACCCAACCTAAATGACGCCATGTTTGATCTTTGAGATAGCTAAATGGAATTTTTCTTGCACAGTATACATTCTGGATACCTTTATTTATTATTTATTAAATTGTGGAAACATAACAAGGAAAAAAATCAATCACCTCTTCAAAATACCTATTGTTCAAGATCTTCGATATAAGAATAGTTATTTTAAAATGTTTTTCAAAACATTCATCAAATCTCATTTAAATTATTTACCAATTTGTAATATTTTAAAATATGATTTTCGCTTTTGTATGTGAAATAATAAAACCTTGTTTCATTTTTGCTTTATTGCGGTAACATTTCAAAATGCTTATCATGTGGTACAATTTGACAAAATTTGCATTATTTTTGTATTCCCGAACCTTGATAGATTAATTCCCGAATAATATAACTTGATAATTAAAAGGATTTTTAAAGAAATTCATTAATCTTTCGTTATTACTGTCGAAATGCATTATTTATTTTGAATATCGTAAATTTTTTTGGAACTGATATAATAATTTAAAGGAGCTTTCCAGTTAAAAAAATTTAAGTTTAAAATCAAATTTTTCAAATAATTAACTGTGTTAACTATCTTAACCCCTAATGCTTGCGGCAGCTTCGTTTCATTTAGTAGTTTTATCATAATATTTCAATTTATAATCCTAAAAATTTCAATGATTTCCCTATCGAACCTTTCATTTTCGTGGATCAATAAATTGTAGGATCAAATTTATACCTGTTTCCATTAATGATCTCCGAAAAATTATATGTAAACTCTAATTCGAGGTCATGTCCTGCAATTTTTTTTACTATTTGCTCGATTCCCGTTTCTTTTGGGTTGAAAATATTGTGAACCGACAAAAGTCAGATATATTTAAAAAAAAAATGAGCAGTAATAAACGGTGAATAAATCTCACTGATGTATTTGGCTTCGTCGGAAGATTATAATGGTACTGGACACAATATATCTAAGCAATCTCTTTCCATACCTGAACTGGTGGAAATTTCAATGATTCTTTAAGCGATGCCGTAGCAGCTTTCGCAATAGTCTAACTATTTCACATTTGAACTTTAGCCGATACACATTATCAGGCCGATAAATGTTATCGAACTTTAATAATGCCTGATAATATTAATTTTTTTATCTACAGTGCCGAAGCATTATATGAAATTTTGTTTCTTTTATACCGGGAGGACACGCAGTGGGTCTACAAGGCCCGAAAACAGCAAGAATTTATTACAGAAATTTAATCCGTCAACGGAAAGCTTCCAGACTCACAGTAACTGTGTTAAAGGTCATTTATTTGCTGACCACATGTATTTCAAGAATTTATC
>BGPR01054087.1:0-10274 GCA_013235015.1 Araneus ventricosus | reverse complement strand
ATGAATAATAAGATTCTGTAATTAAAAAAATAGTCTAAATCTATCAGGTGAAATACCACCAAATTTGGTAGGGGTACTAATGACGAATAATAATGATGAATAATAAGATTCTGTATTTTTAAAAAAAATTAGTTCCGAAAGTCGCCGATAGGGGAAAATGTGGCGCTGTCGTAGTCTACACAACTGAGAATTAGACAAATGAAAAACAGAGAAGAAATTTCAGTGCGAAACCGCTTTAATACAGCAAATGAACTGCCCCAGAAGGTTACAGAGATGAAATTACAGTGCACCATAGTTCTTTATTCAATAAAATTACTGCCTCGGCGAGGGCATGTGATGGCCCTTCAATGTGACCACCCTTCTCGTGGACCATACATCGCATCCTGTGAACAACATTCTCCATGTCCATTCTCCCCGGATCTAACCTCATGCGACTTTTTCCTGTGGGGTTGTTTGAAGTCTAAGGTCTATCTTGGTGGGGTCCCGACGTTGACGACCTTGAAGGACAACATATTACGGACTGTGCTGAGCATTCCTAGTGACACGTTACTTTCGGCCATCGAGAATGTTGTGTACAGGATGCAATGTGTGGTCCACGAGGAGGGCGGTCACAGTGAAAGAGGCCTGGTGCTATGGTGCATTGTCATTTCATCCCTGTAACCCTTTGGAGAAGTTCATTTGCTGTATTAAAACGGTCTTGAGTTGAAATTTCTTCTTTGTTTTTCATTTGCCTGATTCTGTGTAGACTACAACAGCTCCACATTTCGCCCTATCGGCGACTTTCGTAAATATTTTTATTACAGAATCTTTTTCCCCGTGTCGTCATTAGTCACCCTACCAAATTTGGTGGCATTTCAGCAGATAGATCGAGCGACAGAAGGCTCCGAGTACTGTCAGTTTAAAAAAATCACCCTGTAGAAAAATCAATGAAAGCAATCTCAAAAATGAAATTGTAATTCTAAAAAGTAATAATGATTTTATAATCAGTTTAAACTGTTTATTTTTGTAAATACCTTCTGCACTTTTAAGATCGTCTGGCTAACGCTATTTATTATGCTTTTCTCATTGAAGTTTCGACACGACATATCGTCTGTGTTTTATTTCAGTAATTGAATAGTGAAAGAATTTATCGGGCTAAGACATGTTTTTTTGTTTCAAATAAAGATTAGACGTCTGAGTTAGAATTTAAAAAGGCACGGTCAAAAAACGTAATGGAGTATGAAAATTGTTATGAAAAATAATGCTGTTTATGCTAAATCAAATTTGTTTTAGAAATCTGCTTATATTAGAATTATCGACAAAATGATGAATAATAATGGTAAAGTTGCTGCTTTGCGTTTTGTAATAATTTGCGCTCATCTTCTTTTTCTATAATAGTTTTGTCCATTTATTGTTATATTGAAGAGTCGCCGCATTTGGACCCACCTGGAATAAGGATTTTTTTTATTATTTTTTTCTGCTTTGACTTGTTCCAATTTCAATTTATAAAGGCTACTAATGATGCTAAACTGCTTTCTGAGCTATTCCTGTAGTTTTAGTTAATAATCCCACTCATTTAAGTGGTCCAGTTTAGGCAAACAGCTTGTGGTCCAATCTAGTGAACCTTTGGACAAAAACAAAAAATATTCCTTTAGCTTTATTTTTAAACAATTTTAATAAAACTAGAAAATCACCCGTCATGGTATGACGGGTGCAAATTGCCTCTTCATGCGAGAGATTTCCCGTCAAATTTGTTTAAATAGATGTATATGCAAGAGAAATGTTTAACATTGATTGAAAACAAATAAATTAAACGTATGTTTTATGACAGGACATATTTTTTTATTTATGTGTTATTTGCATATTTCTTTATTCAAAAAACCTCTTGGTAAACAACATTCCGTGTGAAGTATTTTTCGTTGTTTAACAATTTTCCTCGTACTTCAGATGTCTAATCAAAACAAAGCACTTCTCTGCTTGTCAAACGTTGCTAAAAATTATCAACGCAACAGCATCAAGTGATTGCATCAACAGAAAATTACAACGATTAATATTTAAAAAACATAAAATATAATTTAGAACGTAAAAGAAAAATATTTAAATTGGAAGGAATGAATGAATGAGAACCTGAATGACGAACTTTCTCGAAGACCACTCGCCAATGAAGTTCTAAAATGGACAAAATTTTCTTTAAGATTATAAATCAAAAATATACCCTTTGTGGCCTGAATTTTGTCCGACCTCAAAACAAGAAACATTTTGAAAAAAGCAAGAGGCAAAAAATCCTTAATAAAAATCCAAAAGATACTAGAGTGTGTAAAATAATTTACCTTCTCTGCCGAAATTATGATGAAGACAAGAGACGCCAAAACATACGATGACAAAAGGAGTAAAAAATTCTGGAAGCTAGAAAACCTAGCTCCATCGGTGAAGAAAAATTCTAACCAATTAATCAGAAGAAAAAAGGCTAATATGTAAACAGTTATAACAAATAAAATTAAAATAAACTATTAATAAAGAAAAATTATAATCTTTTTATACTCATTTGAAAAAAACCATTAACATTAATGAAAAAATCTGGGAATCCGCTGTCTTTAAGAATATTCTTTAGATGATCGAAAGCTTTAACAAAATTAGAATGTTTATTACAAATGCTATTAATTCTATTAAGTTGAGAAAAAATGGAATTCTTTAAAATTTTATAATGAAGATTTGTATGAAAATGACAAAGTGTAATAGCCTTAAATTTAAATTCTTTTCTTTTATCAAATATACCAGTAGAGACTCCTGTATTTAATATTTCAATTTCCATTTCTAAAAAATTGCATTTGTTTTATTAGTTTGTTTATTAGTTTTGTTTAATTTAAGCTCTTCTGGATAGCAGTTATAAATGAATTTAAAATTATCATAATTAAACACTAAAAGGTCATCAATATAGCGGAAACCATAAATAAGTTCATTTTTAATTAAGTTTCTCTCATATGAGTGAAGAAAAATATTGACCAATGCACTAGAAAAACTACATCTCATAGGAATAGCAAAAACCTGCTTATAGTAGTCAACTCCATTAAAGAGATAATTTTCACATATATAACTCTGCATATTTCAAGCCATTTATTTTTATCAATTAAATCAGTGTTTAGGTATAAATCATATACATTTAAGCATACTTCAATTAGTTTATTGTGTGGGAGGCTAGTAAATAGATTCTTTTTTCTTCTGATCAATTAGTTAGAATTTTTATTCATAGATGGAGCTAGGTTTGCTAGCTTCCAGAATTTTTTACTCCCTTTGTCATTGTACATTTTGACGTCTCTTGTCTACATCATAATTTCGGCAGAGAGGGTAAATCATTTTACACACTCTAGTATCTTTTGGATTTTTATAAGGATTTTTTGCCTCTTGATTTTTTCAAAATGCTTCTTGTTTTGAAGTCGGACAAAATTCAGGCCACAAAGGGTATATTTTTGATTTATAATCTTACCTTTGAAAGAAAATTTTGTCCATTTTAGAACTTCAATGGCGAGTGGTCTTCGAGAAAGTTCGTCATTCAGGTTCTCATTCATTCCTTCCAATTTAAATATTTTTCTTTTACATTCTAAATTATATTTTATGTTTCTTTAATATTAATCGTTGTAATTTTCTGTTGATGCAATCACTTGATGCTGTTGCGTTGAGCACGCAAAAAGGTGTATTGTTATCGTTATTGTTTAACTCTTTTGTTTCTTATTTATACTTTCTTTTTTTACTTTTGTTTTATATTTATATTTGTTTCTATATTATATTAGAAATAGCTGGATATGCGCCTTACTATATAATACAAAAGAGTTTTAATTAATTTTAATTAATTTATGACTTATTAATTTAATTAATTTATAGTTAATATCTTTGTTAAATTTTTTAAATTATAACTGTTACTTCTTGGAAATATAACACATTTTTGATTATTTGAAATATTTAAGTTTAATATATATATTATATATATATATATATAATTTGTTATTTAATGCGGACTTAGCTTGTTGGCATCTGGCGCTTAAATTTGGTCTGTTGCGAATTTTTGTTAAAAGTAAATTAAAATTGATACACTTTGATTTTATAATTCTTAGTTTAAAATGATTAAGAATTTTTATAAAATAATAAATCAATTAATCTTAATGCAATAATTAATGCGCAATATATTGTTGTGCTTATTTTGGATACATGCTATATTCTTCATATAGCGATGCATTGATTGAGGGTTAAGTATGATTCTTTCTTCTAACTTTTTTCAATTTTAGCGTTGGTTACCCTTTCTATTTTTTCAACACTGGTAGCTACTGGGATGGTTTGTACAACAAAAACGATTTAACCGGCTATTAGCACATCCAAAGCTGTGAAACCAATCTAATTGTTGAAAACTCCAAATTTCTGGTTTGTCTTTTTTCAATAGTTTTTGAATATAACAGAGTTAATATACAAGTTCTAATTCTACATATGCTCTTAGTATATATGTAGTATTTTTTTATTGGAATTATATGATTTAGTATTTTTATTTCTTAGAAGATATTTCATAATCTGTGTAATTAAAAAAATTTAAACTATTGCATTACAGATATTTCTGATAATTTTCATTTTGGATATTAAGATATGATTATATATATATTACATATATTATCAAACTAGTCGCATTTCACATGAAAGGCTGAAGTCAAATGCCAGATATTAAAGGAATAACGTCTTTCAACCAGAAAATTAGTGCTAAAAGGCATGCCCAACCATATGTAAAAATTATAAATTCACCCGTGCAAAAAAAAGTTTCAAAGACGGGATAACGTTTATCAGATTACTAGAGATCTGTCAAACAATTGTATCATTAAGAAGCAGTAATATTTTTCAGTTTCAAAATTTCTTCAGGTTCTGAGTCTTAGATTTATATTTCAAAAATCATTCTAAATGAGAAATGCAAAATCCTTAGTTTTCATTTGTTTGTTAAACACATTTGACTTCATGAGATAGAATATTTAATGTTTGCTTTACTTTGTTTCAGTCTACGAACATTGAATACAAATTTTTAACTTACGAAATCGGGAATCTTCTGCTCTTTCTATAGTTTTTAATTTGTGAAATTTAATAAAATGAAATTAGATAATCATAATTTTTATTCTTAAAGTTAATACAAAATTGCAATATGTATTCATTTTTAACTTGACGCGGAGAAACAAACTTGTTTCACTTCTTCTTTAAATCGTTTATTTTTCTGTATAGTAAAATTTGTAGGTAATCAAAATTTAAACTCTTTTATGTAATTTTACCGATATTTGTTCTATTTATATTCCTAAAGATGTCAATTCATGTGACGTCATAGTCATAGGACAAAAGTAACTACACGTCATCTAATATCTAACTGGACTTGGTCTTACGCTTTTCATTTTGAAAAAAAACTGCAACAATTCAACTATATCGGCTTATTTCATGTATACTATGTGAACATGAATTAAATCCATCGTGACACTTAAAAATTGTTAAGTCATTTCGTTTTAAAAAAGAATCTTTCATGTTTGTTGTTTATTTATAACTAGTAAAAGAAAATCATGCTGGAATGTGAAAACTCAGTGCATTGTCGAAACAACGAAAAGACGTTTCTTAAAATATTATTTGAAATTAACAAAAAAGAATATATCCACATTTTACACAATTCATTTAAATTACATCCATTAGGAAAACACATTTTAGTACGAAACACATTTTCAAAAATTTAATTGCTTTAAAAAAAGAAAAGTATTGCCACAAAAAGTATCCAAATGTTTCAAAATCGCCGTTTATAAATAAAGTCGTTAATTAATTTATTTTTAGTTTTCTTTTCAAAAAGCGGAGTTTACCACAAATCTCTCGCAATTACACATTAGCAATTCCTACGTTTAATTTTTCCTTTGAAACAACTTTTCTTTTTTTTTCCAGGAGCATGTAATTTTAAAATCATGTATGTCAAGAAACGGAGGAGCAGCGCCAGAAGAAATAAAAAAAGAATAAGAAAATGAGACGTAAAAGAAACGGCAACAATTATCTTAATTTAGTCATTCAAATTAATTAGAGAACAATTAAAATTTATCGCATTAGAGTGAGAAATTAATGATGAAAATAAATTGTTAAATAAAATAAATCCATTCCTAACTCTAAATCTTTTTAGTAACAGAATTTAATTTTTTTTTCTGCCTTTTCGAAAATCGTTTGTAGTATCAGATATCGTTCTTTTGTTTTTACACGACGTAAAGAACACGAATTTTTTTTCCACATGGCTCTCGGAAAGCTTTTAGAGTAATGTAATTAACGCAGTAGCAGAAAATTAACTGTGGGGTTTATTATTCTTTTTGTTCTGGATAGTCTGTTAAGTAGTTATAAAAAATGCATTTGACTTTCTAATGGGAAAATTAAAACGAAAATCCGCATTCTTGTTTTATGCATTCCACTGTAAATGATTAATTCGCGTCTTCAGTGCCTTTTTTTTTTCTTTTTTTATTTCTCGCGTGTTCTTTTAGAAGAAGTTGTCAAGCTTCAATAATTAGAAAAAATGTCAATCTTTATTAAGGTTTGAAGTGAATGGAAATAAATAAAAGGTAAATGAATAATGAACTTTGGCAAATAAAAAAAGCTATTTAAATTGAGGTGAATATGTATTTATTAAAATTAGTTTTTTTCCCTCTGATGGTTAATTCCCTTCTAAAGCTTTAATCTCCAAATATTTAAAATTGTAATATTTTACGATTTTTTTATTTAATTTTCAGTAAAGAGCGAATCTTGCTTGATGCTATTCATCAGTCTTAAAACATTTTTTTTTTTGTGTGTGTTTTTGGTTTTCTATGAATGTTTCTGACATTCATTATACTAATATTAAGGTAAAAAAGTCTTCCGTTAAAAAAATTCTTGATTAGCATTGTTAAATATTACTTTTAATAATTAAAAAAGAATGTCAGTTATGCCGAGCATTAATATACCGGCTTTATTGGTTTTATGAAACGATCATTTGAATGTTGCAGTTTATGTTAAATCAGACTTAATTAATTTAATCAATCAATTCTTACGACGTCACAATAGTATGACAAGCGTAACTGCGCATGTTTTCTAACATCTAACTGAACGTTGTCTTTCGCTGTGCTGTGTTGTTACGTCATTTTTCCTACTGTAAATTGTGCAATGGATTCCAAAATTATATTGGCACTGCCCATGTGACTTGTATCGAGAGATGACTCTTGTGTCAAATTTTACTCCCTTTTTGCAGCTATTGGGACACCTGAACACGAATTTTCAGATATTTTATTTTAGATACTGCTGGATGGGAAGGGTAATGAAATGAATCAATTTCTAATTCGCCACAGTCGAGTCTGTAACGATAGTTCGTTGTCTTCTTAAAACTGATGAATTTGAAGACCCCAAGAATTGATTTGCTTCATTTCTTTTTAAAATAATTGGAAACCTCAAAGAAAATTTAATGGCATCCATTTCATGAAGAAACCAGAATATTAATATTACATTTAATATAGATAATTGAAAAAATAGCCCCTTTGTGATGTTAAAAAAATCATCATTACTTTTGGCGATAGTTTTGCATTCAAGCCTTTCAATATTAATGATCATCTACATATTAAACTAGGTATCTTTAGATCTACATGTTGGTAATAGATGACAAGAATGTATATAGTGAAATATGTATATAATATTTCATATATAGTGAAATATTTTCTGTAGTTTGCTTTACAGGTCCATATCTGCTATAAATTTTGTAATCTGCATTAATTTTCATTAATTGCATCTGAAATTAACGGTATTTCATTCGAAAATTTACCATTCCTGAAACGAACCTTAATCGTAGTTAGAGGCAATGTTTACCTCAATATGGCAGCCAGGAAATCGACAATTTTAAATTAGAACTTTGAACATTATTTTACTAGTTGTCATAGTTACCGAACAGATAAAAATAATAAAGTTAATTCAACTTGGAACCCTGAAATAATGAAATGGCATACAGTGCACAGCTTTCGCATGCATTATTTTCTTATTTCATTCATTCATTGAAAAAAAATTACTGTACTGCTGAATAATTATAGAATGTTTCTTTTGGAATTTTGTCGCACATATATATTCAACTGTATGTTAGAACATTATTTGCAACCGCTTTTTTATTAAGAAAGAAAACATACATGTTTCCAAAAGAACTTAGGAAATTTACTAGAATGTGGCATTTCAATTATAATTCTAAAATAAAATAGGTATATATTAAAGGATATTAGGTGTATAAAATAGGTATATAGGTACATTATAGGCAGTTAACTGTTGCTCAGTATCTTTAATTTTCATTATAGCTAGATATAAATCGTGCATATTTTGCTACTTAATCAAAAAGAATGTCAAAGCTTTGGATATGTGACGTTCTTTAAAAATTACTGTACTGCTGAATAATTAATTATAGGATGTTCCATTCCGAATTTTGGAATTTTGTCGCACATATATGTAATAATCTCACTTAATTTTATTTCAAATTCTAATATTATATATTTTGAAGTCTTAATGTATTCCAAAATCATTTTTCTTAAACTCCAGTTTCCTTCTATTTCCCGCACTGGAGGTATATTAAATCTCTCGTTTTGGCATATTTATTACTAAAAGAATATTTTAATCGTTTCCAAGCGCACGCAAATCGCGAAATCAGCGACTTATTGCCGCCATGCATTTTCCCTAAAACACTTACGTAATATACTAAAAATAGCTATTATTTCCTTCACTTTGATCACGTGTCTATCTGTTAAATCCCTACCTGGGAAAAAGCAGGGATTTCTGTTCTCTTTTGGCTTAAAAACTTCAACTAAGATGCACGTATGTCCGTCACTCTCCCATAATAAAATGAAAATTAGAATATAACTCGGCTTGTTTTTGTTATTTAACGACTATAACAACGAATACATTTTATATATATTCAACTGTGTGTTAGAATATTATTTGCAACCGCTGCTTTATCAAGAAAAAAAACATGTATGTTTTGAAAAGAACTCAGGAAATCTACTGGAATGTGGCATTTAAATGAAAATTTTAAAATGAAATAGGTAGTTAACTGTTATTCCGTGTCTTTAATTTTTATTAGAATAGATAGATATAAATCGTGCGTATTTTGCTATTTAATCAAAAAGAATGTCAAAGCTTTGGATATATGACGTTCTTTAAAATTAAATATCCAATTGTAATTATTTTAAACATTACTTCCTTTCCACTAAGTGTTTGATGCTATGAAAAACAATTTATGTAACATTACAGCCACATGGAAAACGTGACTGGGCATCTAACATGTAACTTCACGTTGTCTTGCCCTTTTTCTCCCGGAGAGATGCGCAATGAATTCCAAAATTTAATTGGCGCGACTCATTTGACTTTCACGAACTGACTGTTTTAAAGACAAGCGTAAAGGAAGAGCCCAATATTATTTTGGATGTTAGGACCACATCTATTTAATATATTTTCTTGTACAAATTGTGCTACAAAACTGTCTTACTGTCTTTTGGAACTTGATAAAATTTTAGTTAGGAAATATTGATTACGGAATTGTGTAAGCTGCCTTTTCAAAACTATTTTTTAAAAATATTCAACTAGAATAAGGTTTATTAATGCTATGAGAAATTGAGAAGTTCTTTCAGATAATGCAGATTGTGACTGAAATTAAGTTTTATTTGATAATTAAATTCAAATCAATTTACAATTTTTATCTTGATTGATACATTTTCAAATTATTACTACTTTTTACGTTTGTTAAATTTTTACGTTGTTTTCTCAAGTTAATTTAACCTCGCTTTCTCCTTTCTTTTTATTTTACAATTTACCATATTTATGAAACAGAAATATAATTCACGATATCTGCTGTTTAGTTTCAATCCAAACATAAATTTTACCCACAAAGAAGTGTTACCAAAACGAGCAGCTGCATTATTCTTAAAAAATACATTGTTTATATATGTGAGTTGTATCCATTTGTTTCTGTCACAAACATTGGGGAGTATAGTTTATTGATACGCTTATTTCGTTCCATTGCAACAAAAAACAAAGTCTGCAAACGATTATAATCTCATCATCATCATTGTTATTGTTTCAAAGTTATTCTTTAAATACTGCAACTTCTACCGAAGGTCAGAGATTCCATTATCCAATAGGAAATTCCATTACAAAACGCCCAATCAGAACAAAGCTTCTTTTCGGAATTGTTAAGTCACGACGAATGATTAAAATGGCGGCCATTTATAAAGCTCCATTTAAAACGCGGGCTAATATGACCA
>BGPR01054086.1:0-10274 GCA_013235015.1 Araneus ventricosus | reverse complement strand
TGGTCATATTAGCCCGCGTTTTAAATGGAGCTTTATAAATGGCCGCCATTTTAATCATTCGTCGTGACTTAACAATTCCGAAAAGAAGCTTTGTTCTGATTGGGCGTTTTGTAATGGAATTTCCTATTGGATAATGGAATCTCTGACCTTCGGTAGAAGTTGCAGTATTTAAAGAATAACTTTGAAACAATAACAATGATGATGATGAGATTATAATCGTTTGCAGACTTTGTTTTTTGTTGCAATGGAACGAAATAAGCGTATCAATAAACTATACTCCCCAATGTTTGTGACAGAAACAAATGGATACAACTCACATATATAAACAATGTATTTTTTAAGAATAATGCAGCTGCTCGTTTTGGTAACACTTCTTTGTGGGTAAAATTTATGTTTGGATTGAAACTAAACAGCAGATATCGTGAATTATATTTCTGTTTCATAAATATGGTAAATTGTAAAATAAAAAGAAAGGAGAAAGCGAGGTTAAATTAACTTGAGAAAACAACGTAAAAATTTAACAAACGTAAAAAGTAGTAATAATTTGAAAATGTATCAATCAAGATAAAAATTGTAAATTGATTTGAATTTAATTATCAAATAAAACTTAATTTCAGTCACAATCTGCATTATCTGAAAGAACTTCTCAATTTCTCATAGCATTAATAAACCTTATTCTAGTTGAATATTTTTAAAAAATAGTTTTGAAAAGGCAGCTTACACAATTCCGTAATCAATATTTCCTAACTAAAATTTTATCAAGTTCCAAAAGACAGTAAGACAGTTTTGTAGCACAATTTGTACAAGAAAATATATTAAATAGATGTGGTCCTAACATCCAAAATAATATTGGGCTCTTCCTTTACGCTTGTCTTTAAAACAGTCAGTTCGTGAAAGTCAAATGAGTCGCGCCAATTAAATTTTGGAATTCATTGCGCATCTCTCCGGGAGAAAAAGGGCAAGACAACGTGAAGTTACATGTTAGATGCCCAGTCACGTTTTCCATGTGGCTGTAATGTTACATAAATTGTTTTTCATAGCATCAAACACTTAGTGGAAAGGAAGTAATGTTTAAAATAATTACAATTGGATATTTAATTTTAAAGAACGTCATATATCCAAAGCTTTGACATTCTTTTTGATTAAATAGCAAAATACGCACGATTTATATCTATCTATTCTAATAAAAATTAAAGACACGGAATAACAGTTAACTACCTATTTCATTTTAAAATTTTCATTTAAATGCCACATTCCAGTAGATTTCCTGAGTTCTTTTCAAAACATACATGTTTTTTTTCTTGATAAAGCAGCGGTTGCAAATAATATTCTAACACACAGTTGAATATATATAAAATGTATTCGTTGTTATAGTCGTTAAATAACAAAAACAAGCCGAGTTATATTCTAATTTTCATTTTATTATGGGAGAGTGACGGACATACGTGCATCTTAGTTGAAGTTTTTAAGCCAAAAGAGAACAGAAATCCCTGCTTTTTCCCAGGTAGGGATTTAACAGATAGACACGTGATCAAAGTGAAGGAAATAATAGCTATTTTTAGTATATTACGTAAGTGTTTTAGGGAAAATGCATGGCGGCAATAAGTCGCTGATTTCGCGATTTGCGTGCGCTTGGAAACGATTAAAATATTCTTTTAGTAATAAATATGCCAAAACGAGAGATTTAATATACCTCCAGTGCGGGAAATAGAAGGAAACTGGAGTTTAAGAAAAATGATTTTGGAATACATTAAGACTTCAAAATATATAATATTAGAATTTGAAATAAAATTAAGTGAGATTATTACATATATGTGCGACAAAATTCCAAAATTCGGAATGGAACATCCTATAATTAATTATTCAGCAGTACAGTAATTTTTAAAGAACGTCACATATCCAAAGCTTTGACATTCTTTTTGATTAAGTAGCAAAATATGCACGATTTATATCTAGCTATAATGAAAATTAAAGATACTGAGCAACAGTTAACTGCCTATAATGTACCTATATACCTATTTTATACACCTAATATCCTTTAATATATACCTATTTTATTTTAGAATTATAATTGAAATGCCACATTCTAGTAAATTTCCTAAGTTCTTTTGGAAACATGTATGTTTTCTTTCTTAATAAAAAAGCGGTTGCAAATAATGTTCTAACATACAGTTGAATATATATGTGCGACAAAATTCCAAAAGAAACATTCTATAATTATTCAGCAGTACAGTAATTTTTTTTCAATGAATGAATGAAATAAGAAAATAATGCATGCGAAAGCTGTGCACTGTATGCCATTTCATTATTTCAGGGTTCCAAGTTGAATTAACTTTATTATTTTTATCTGTTCGGTAACTATGACAACTAGTAAAATAATGTTCAAAGTTCTAATTTAAAATTGTCGATTTCCTGGCTGCCATATTGAGGTAAACATTGCCTCTAACTACGATTAAGGTTCGTTTCAGGAATGGTAAATTTTCGAATGAAATACCGTTAATTTCAGATGCAATTAATGAAAATTAATGCAGATTACAAAATTTATAGCAGATATGGACCTGTAAAGCAAACTACAGAAAATATTTCACTATATATGAAATATTATATACATATTTCACTATATACATTCTTGTCATCTATTACCAACATGTAGATCTAAAGATACCTAGTTTAATATGTAGATGATCATTAATATTGAAAGGCTTGAATGCAAAACTATCGCCAAAAGTAATGATGATTTTTTTAACATCACAAAGGGGCTATTTTTTCAATTATCTATATTAAATGTAATATTAATATTCTGGTTTCTTCATGAAATGGATGCCATTAAATTTTCTTTGAGGTTTCCAATTATTTTAAAAAGAAATGAAGCAAATCAATTCTTGGGGTCTTCAAATTCATCAGTTTTAAGAAGACAACGAACTATCGTTACAGACTCGACTGTGGCGAATTAGAAATTGATTCATTTCATTACCCTTCCCATCCAGCAGTATCTAAAATAAAATATCTGAAAATTCGTGTTCAGGTGTCCCAATAGCTGCAAAAAGGGAGTAAAATTTGACACAAGAGTCATCTCTCGATACAAGTCACATGGGCAGTGCCAATATAATTTTGGAATCCATTGCACAATTTACAGTAGGAAAAATGACGTAACAACACAGCACAGCGAAAGACAACGTTCAGTTAGATGTTAGAAAACATGCGCAGTTACGCTTGTCATACTATTGTGACGTCGTAAGAATTGATTGATTAAATTAATTAAGTCTGATTTAACATAAACTGCAACATTCAAATGATCGTTTCATAAAACCAATAAAGCCGGTATATTAATGCTCGGCATAACTGACATTCTTTTTTAATTATTAAAAGTAATATTTAACAATGCTAATCAAGAATTTTTTTAACGGAAGACTTTTTTACCTTAATATTAGTATAATGAATGTCAGAAACATTCATAGAAAACCAAAAACACACACAAAAAAAAAAATGTTTTAAGACTGATGAATAGCATCAAGCAAGATTCGCTCTTTACTGAAAATTAAATAAAAAAATCGTAAAATATTACAATTTTAAATATTTGGAGATTAAAGCTTTAGAAGGGAATTAACCATCAGAGGGAAAAAAACTAATTTTAATAAATACATATTCACCTCAATTTAAATAGCTTTTTTTATTTGCCAAAGTTCATTATTCATTTACCTTTTATTTATTTCCATTCACTTCAAACCTTAATAAAGATTGACATTTTTTCTAATTATTGAAGCTTGACAACTTCTTCTAAAAGAACACGCGAGAAATAAAAAAAGAAAAAAAAAAGGCACTGAAGACGCGAATTAATCATTTACAGTGGAATGCATAAAACAAGAATGCGGATTTTCGTTTTAATTTTCCCATTAGAAAGTCAAATGCATTTTTTATAACTACTTAACAGACTATCCAGAACAAAAAGAATAATAAACCCCACAGTTAATTTTCTGCTACTGCGTTAATTACATTACTCTAAAAGCTTTCCGAGAGCCATGTGGAAAAAAAATTCGTGTTCTTTACGTCGTGTAAAAACAAAAGAACGATATCTGATACTACAAACGATTTTCGAAAAGGCAGAAAAAAAAATTAAATTCTGTTACTAAAAAGATTTAGAGTTAGGAATGGATTTATTTTATTTAACAATTTATTTTCATCATTAATTTCTCACTCTAATGCGATAAATTTTAATTGTTCTCTAATTAATTTGAATGACTAAATTAAGATAATTGTTGCCGTTTCTTTTACGTCTCATTTTCTTATTCTTTTTTTATTTCTTCTGGCGCTGCTCCTCCGTTTCTTGACATACATGATTTTAAAATTACATGCTCCTGGAAAAAAAAAGAAAAGTTGTTTCAAAGGAAAAATTAAACGTAGGAATTGCTAATGTGTAATTGCGAGAGATTTGTGGTAAACTCCGCTTTTTGAAAAGAAAACTAAAAATAAATTAATTAACGACTTTATTTATAAACGGCGATTTTGAAACATTTGGATACTTTTTGTGGCAATACTTTTCTTTTTTTAAAGCAATTAAATTTTTGAAAATGTGTTTCGTACTAAAATGTGTTTTCCTAATGGATGTAATTTAAATGAATTGTGTAAAATGTGGATATATTCTTTTTTGTTAATTTCAAATAATATTTTAAGAAACGTCTTTTCGTTGTTTCGACAATGCACTGAGTTTTCACATTCCAGCATGATTTTCTTTTACTAGTTATAAATAAACAACAAACATGAAAGATTCTTTTTTAAAACGAAATGACTTAACAATTTTTAAGTGTCACGATGGATTTAATTCATGTTCACATAGTATACATGAAATAAGCCGATATAGTTGAATTGTTGCAGTTTTTTTTCAAAATGAAAAGCGTAAGACCAAGTCCAGTTAGATATTAGATGACGTGTAGTTACTTTTGTCCTATGACTATGACGTCACATGAATTGACATCTTTAGGAATATAAATAGAACAAATATCGGTAAAATTACATAAAAGAGTTTAAATTTTGATTACCTACAAATTTTACTATACAGAAAAATAAACGATTTAAAGAAGAAGTGAAACAAGTTTGTTTCTCCGCGTCAAGTTAAAAATGAATACATATTGCAATTTTGTATTAACTTTAAGAATAAAAATTATGATTATCTAATTTCATTTTATTAAATTTCACAAATTAAAAACTATAGAAAGAGCAGAAGATTCCCGATTTCGTAAGTTAAAAATTTGTATTCAATGTTCGTAGACTGAAACAAAGTAAAGCAAACATTAAATATTCTATCTCATGAAGTCAAATGTGTTTAACAAACAAATGAAAACTAAGGATTTTGCATTTCTCATTTAGAATGATTTTTGAAATATAAATCTAAGACTCAGAACCTGAAGAAATTTTGAAACTGAAAAATATTACTGCTTCTTAATGATACAATTGTTTGACAGATCTCTAGTAATCTGATAAACGTTATCCCGTCTTTGAAACTTTTTTTTGCACGGGTGAATTTATAATTTTTACATATGGTTGGGCATGCCTTTTAGCACTAATTTTCTGGTTGAAAGACGTTATTCCTTTAATATCTGGCATTTGACTTCAGCCTTTCATGTGAAATGCGACTAGTTTGATAATATATGTAATATATATATAATCATATCTTAATATCCAAAATGAAAATTATCAGAAATATCTGTAATGCAATAGTTTAAATTTTTTTAATTACACAGATTATGAAATATCTTCTAAGAAATAAAAATACTAAATCATATAATTCCAATAAAAAAATACTACATATATACTAAGAGCATATGTAGAATTAGAACTTGTATATTAACTCTGTTATATTCAAAAACTATTGAAAAAAGACAAACCAGAAATTTGGAGTTTTCAACAATTAGATTGGTTTCACAGCTTTGGATGTGCTAATAGCCGGTTAAATCGTTTTTGTTGTACAAACCATCCCAGTAGCTACCAGTGTTGAAAAAATAGAAAGGGTAACCAACGCTAAAATTGAAAAAAGTTAGAAGAAAGAATCATACTTAACCCTCAATCAATGCATCGCTATATGAAGAATATAGCATGTATCCAAAATAAGCACAACAATATATTGCGCATTAATTATTGCATTAAGATTAATTGATTTATTATTTTATAAAAATTCTTAATCATTTTAAACTAAGAATTATAAAATCAAAGTGTATCAATTTTAATTTACTTTTAACAAAAATTCGCAACAGACCAAATTTAAGCGCCAGATGCCAACAAGCTAAGTCCGCATTAAATAACAAATTATATATATATATATATAATATATATATTAAACTTAAATATTTCAAATAATCAAAAATGTGTTATATTTCCAAGAAGTAACAGTTATAATTTAAAAAATTTAACAAAGATATTAACTATAAATTAATTAAATTAATAAGTCATAAATTAATTAAAATTAATTAAAACTCTTTTGTATTATATAGTAAGGCGCATATCCAGCTATTTCTAATATAATATAGAAACAAATATAAATATAAAACAAAAGTAAAAAAAGAAAGTATAAATAAGAAACAAAAGAGTTAAACAATAACGATAACAATACACCTTTTTGCGTGCTCAACGCAACAGCATCAAGTGATTGCATCAACAGAAAATTACAACGATTAATATTAAAGAAACATAAAATATAATTTAGAATGTAAAAGAAAAATATTTAAATTGGAAGGAATGAATGAGAACCTGAATGACGAACTTTCTCGAAGACCACTCGCCATTGAAGTTCTAAAATGGACAAAATTTTCTTTCAAAGGTAAGATTATAAATCAAAAATATACCCTTTGTGGCCTGAATTTTGTCCGACTTCAAAACAAGAAGCATTTTGAAAAAATCAAGAGGCAAAAAATCCTTATAAAAATCCAAAAGATACTAGAGTGTGTAAAATGATTTACCCTCTCTGCCGAAATTATGATGTAGACAAGAGACGTCAAAATGTACAATGACAAAGGGAGTAAAAAATTCTGGAAGCTAGCAAACCTAGCTCCATCTATGAATAAAAATTCTAACTAATTGATCAGAAGAAAAAAGAATCTATTTACTAGCCTCCCACACAATAAACTAATTGAAGTATGCTTAAATGTATATGATTTATACCTAAACACTGATTTAATTGATAAAAATAAATGGCTTGAAATATGCAGAGTTATATATGTGAAAATTATCTCTTTAATGGAGTTGACTACTATAAGCAGGTTTTTGCTATTCCTATGAGATGTAGTTTTTCTAGTGCATTGGTCAATATTTTTCTTCACTCATATGAGAGAAACTTAATTAAAAATGAACTTATTTATGGTTTCCGCTATATTGATGACCTTTTAGTGTTTAATTATGATAATTTTAAATTCATTTATAACTGCTATCCAGAAGAGCTTAAATTAAACAAAACTAATAAACAAACTAATAAAACAAATGCAATTTTTTAGAAATGGAAATTGAAATATTAAATACAGGAGTCTCTACTGGTATATTTGATAAAAGAAAAGAATTTAAATTTAAGGCTATTACACTTTGTCATTTTCATACAAATCTTCATTATAAAATTTTAAAGAATTCCATTTTTTCTCAACTTAATAGAATTAATAGCATTTGTAATAAACATTCTAATTTTGTTAAAGCTTTCGATCATCTAAAGAATATTCTTAAAGACAGCGGATTCCCAGATTTTTTCATTAATGTTAATGGTTTTTTTCAAATGAGTATAAAAAGATTATAATTTTTCTTTATTAATAGTTTATTTTAATTTTATTTGTTATAACTGTTTACATATTAGCCTTTTTTCTTCTGATTAATTGGTTAGAATTTTTCTTCACCGATGGAGCTAGGTTTTCTAGCTTCCAGAATTTTTTACTCCTTTTGTCATCGTATGTTTTGGCGTCTCTTGTCTTCATCATAATTTCGGCAGAGAAGGTAAATTATTTTACACACTCTAGTATCTTTTGGATTTTTATTAAGGATTTTTTGCCTCTTGCTTTTTTCAAAATGTTTCTTGTTTTGAGGTCGGACAAAATTCAGGCCACAAAGGGTATATTTTTGATTTATAATCTTAAAGAAAATTTTGTCCATTTTAGAACTTCATTGGCGAGTGGTCTTCGAGAAAGTTCGTCATTCAGGTTCTCATTCATTCATTCCTTCCAATTTAAATATTTTTCTTTTACGTTCTAAATTATATTTTATGTTTTTTAAATATTAATCGTTGTAATTTTCTGTTGATGCAATCACTTGATGCTGTTGCGTTGATAATTTTTAGCAACGTTTGACAAGCAGAGAAGTGCTTTGTTTTGATTAGACATCTGAAGTACGAGGAAAATTGTTAAACAACGAAAAATACTTCACACGGAATGTTGTTTACCAAGAGGTTTTTTGAATAAAGAAATATGCAAATAACACATAAATAAAAAAATATGTCCTGTCATAAAACATACGTTTAATTTATTTGTTTTCAATCAATGTTAAACATTTCTCTTGCATATACATCTATTTAAACAAATTTGACGGGAAATCTCTCGCATGAAGAGGCAATTTGCACCCGTCATACCATGACGGGTGATTTTCTAGTTTTATTAAAATTGTTTAAAAATAAAGCTAAAGGAATATTTTTTGTTTTTGTCCAAAGGTTCACTAGATTGGACCACAAGCTGTTTGCCTAAACTGGACCACTTAAATGAGTGGGATTATTAACTAAAACTACAGGAATAGCTCAGAAAGCAGTTTAGCATCATTAGTAGCCTTTATAAATTGAAATTGGAACAAGTCAAAGCAGAAAAAAATAATAAAAAAAATCCTTATTCCAGGTGGGTCCAAATGCGGCGACTCTTCAATATAACAATAAATGGACAAAACTATTATAGAAAAAGAAGATGAGCGCAAATTATTACAAAACGCAAAGCAGCAACTTTACCATTATTATTCATCATTTTGTCGATAATTCTAATATAAGCAGATTTCTAAAACAAATTTGATTTAGCATAAACAGCATTATTTTTCATAACAATTTTCATACTCCATTACGTTTTTTGACCGTGCCTTTTTAAATTCTAACTCAGACGTCTAATCTTTATTTGAAACAAAAAAACATGTCTTAGCCCGATAAATTCTTTCACTATTCAATTACTGAAATAAAACACAGACGATATGTCGTGTCGAAACTTCAATGAGAAAAGCATAATAAATAGCGTTAGCCAGACGATCTTAAAAGTGCAGAAGGTATTTACAAAAATAAACAGTTTAAACTGATTATAAAATCATTATTACTTTTTAGAATTACAATTTCATTTTTGAGATTGCTTTCATTGATTTTTCTACAGGGTGATTTTTTTAAACTGACAGTACTCGGAGCCTTCTGTCGCTCGATCTATCTGCTGAAATGCCACCAAATTTGGTAGGGTGACTAATGACGACACGGGGAAAAAGATTCTGTAATAAAAATATTTACGAAAGTCGCCGATAGGGCGAAATGTGGAGCTGTTGTAGTCTACACAGAATCAGGCAAATGAAAAACAAAGAAGAAATTTCAACTCAAGACCGTTTTAATACAGCAAATGAACTTCTCCAAAGGGTTACAGGGATGAAATGACAATGCACCATAGCACCAGGCCTCTTTCACTGTGACCGCCCTCCTCGTGGACCACACATTGCATCCTGTACACAACATTCTCGATGGCCGAAAGTAACGTGTCACTAGGAATGCTCAGCACAGTCCGTAATATGTTGTCCTTCAAGGTCGTCAACGTCGGGACCCCACCAAGATAGACCTTAGACTTCAAACAACCCCACAGGAAAAAGTCGCATGAGGTTAGATCCGGGGAGAATGGACATGGAGAATGTTGTTCACAGGATGCGATGTATGGTCCACGAGAAGGGTGGTCACATTGAAGGGCCATCACATGCCCTCGCCGAGGCAGTAATTTTATTGAATAAAGAACTATGGTGCACTGTAATTTCATCTCTGTAACCTTCTGGGGCAGTTCATTTGCTGTATTAAAGCGGTTTCGCACTGAAATTTCTTCTCTGTTTTTCATTTGTCTAATTCTCAGTTGTGTAGACTACGACAGCGCCACATTTTCCCCTATCGGCGACTTTCGGAACTAATTTTTTTTAAAAATACAGAATCTTATTATTCATCATTATTATTCGTCATTAGTACCCCTACCAAATTTGGTGGTATTTCACCTGATAGATTTAGACTATTTTTTTAATTACAGAATCTTATTATTCAT
>BGPR01054085.1:0-10274 GCA_013235015.1 Araneus ventricosus | reverse complement strand
CTAAACTCAAAGCCTAATTTGGGTCAAGTAAACAAGACCTAACTCTACGTGGGCCGCGAGCAGAAAAAGTTAAATAAAAACTTTCACTATAAATCAGTAGTTACTGTTTTTGTATTTATCAAACAAATCCATAAAAAGAAAACTTCCAAGGGTTTAAGATCTTCAGATCTCGTTTCATGTTCGGTTGCAGGGTTTTAAGTCAGGATCTGGGTCTGTGGGACGGGGCTGAGGTCATAACATTTTGTATCGTCGTGACGAATGTCAAACCTCATGGCTTATGTAAACCAAAACACTTTAACTTTATAGAATTTACTCACCTGACAATAAGAATCATAAAGAACAATTCAATACTTTCGATAATTTAATAAACCAGCGGGAGTGTTCTCCCCTAAACTTTCTCGTATACTTCCCCCAAAAGGTGCCGTTTCTCCTTCCCCCGCGTGGCTAAAAAAATTCGAACCTACTGTTATCCAGAATCCAATGACTATCAGAAGGTTTTTCATTATAGTGATTGAAAAATATATAGGTAAAAAATCAAATTCAAAGAGATGCGTACCTATTTTCCGCTTTCACCGGCTCAAGGACAAACTGACGTAATTGGCTCCATAGCTTTCGCGTACACAGCAGATTGCTTCCAGTACGCATGCGCGTGGAGACAACGGATTCTTTTCAAAAGTAAATTATACAGACCGACAGTCAACCCCTTTGACGGATTTGGCCCAAAATTTTATACGGACCTACATTCATGACGATAAAACTGTGTACCAAGTTTTATCCATCTAGCTATTCAAGTTTTTGAATTATAGTGTTCACATGACTTCGGACATACAGACAGACAGACTTCCCGTTGACGGATTTTGTCCAAAATTTGATAGAAACCTACAAATTATGTTTAAAGACCACATACCAAATTTCATCCCCGTAGCTCTCATAGATTCCGAGTTATCGTGTTCACAGACACACAGACAGACATAATTCCAAAATTGTGTTTTACGGACTCAGGGAGGTCTAAAACGTGGAGATTCGTCAAAATCTCGAGTTCGAATTTTTTAACGATTACAATACTTTCTCTTCTATACTTACTAATACTTCTTCTTCTACTTCCTGTAGGAGAAAGTGAAAAGGACAACATAGGTCTCCAAACGAATATTTAGAAACATGAAAAAAATCCTAAGAATAATGTTCTAAAATTAAAACGATACTTGATTTTAATTAGAATAAGTGCGAGTGTATTCTTTGTAGTACTCTGGCGTAGGGCCCTGTTGGGTGCAATCGGTCTAATCGGCCAAAGGCCGACCCTGATTCTAAACGTCAAAAATTTCGAACTCGAGATTTTGACGAATCTCCACGTTTTAGACCTCCCCGAGTCCGAAGAACACAATTTTGGAATTATGCCAGGAGAGATCCGACCTGATAAGATTTAAGGTTAACCAAGGGCCGAGGTGGCTTAGTGGTAAGGTGCCGGCTCCGGAGGGTTCCAGGTTCGAAACCCGATTCCACTAAAGATTCGTCGTGTATTGGGCCTGTTGCAAGTCACATAGAGGCCAAACGTCCTCCCGCTGGTGTGGCGTAGAAGCTTGGAGAGGGTGGTGCCAGCTCAGGTGTCGTCCTCGTCATCTCACTGAGGTTCAAAATTATGAGGTCCGTCTCAAAATAGCCCTTATGTTGCTTCGAAACGGGAGGTTAATATAACTAAACTAACCCTGATTATCGCAAAATGTTACTTAACCCCTTAAGTCTCGCGCCCGTCATATTGACGTGCAAGGAATCATCGCATTTTTAGGCTCATAAACTAAAATTTAATCATTAATTGGCTTTATAATTCGACACAAAAATTACGTCGAATCCATACGCATCTCAAGTATTCTGTGCCTTCTTAGACGAATGAAAACGACAGCCCCTTCCCAAAACAGGAGGGGATCATCTTATTTAGATAGCAAAAAAATGCGATCCTTAAGGGGTTAATACTCCTTGATTCTCAAAAATCCTACCAGTGGCCTTGTGGTTTAAGTTATGGCATGGCTGAGAAACACGAATCGGAAGCAGAAGGTTTTGGGTTCTAACCTTGCTTTAAATTAGTATATTTCAAATATTGCTAGACTGATGAGCATATTACTAACGAATGGTTCGCTGTGATACAAGGGAAACACAAACGTGGGCCAGTTTCCCCTAAAAGTATTCCCGGAAAGAGTTCGCCCTCCATATATAGGAATTAAGACTTCTACCCAATTACTTCAAAGTTACTTGATCAACAAAAATTGCCTTTGATTACGGGTCCTGACTTGGCTAGGTGGGCTTAGAACTAAATTCTTCGATTATATCCATAAATCCACAAGGAAAAAAAATAACGTGCACGGAAAAATAAAAGCAAAAATTATTTCCCTGGCGTCATTCTGTAATTTCTATGCCTTTAATGAAAGGAATAAAAGCAAGAGGTGCGATCATACTTGAGGAATTTAATAGCAATTTTAATAAAAATTCTCTGTACATAATTTGCCTGCTGATAGGTCTTTTTTTTCAGAATCCGTTAAAAATGGATGAAAAATTTCATATCTTCAGAATGTTTCGGTTTTATTTCATAACTAGAAAAAAAAAAAAAACTGAAGAACTTTTATATAATGTTCTATGCCAATGATTTTTAATCATATTAATTCTGTTTTAATACAAGATAATAAGAGATATTAAATGCAATGTAAGCGAGAAGAATTTCCGAATATCCACATTCGTATTCAGGACAAGAGGAACATATTAAGGAACAGTCTTACGTCATAAATAAAGGAAATGTGTTTTTATTTGTTTATTGCTTCTTTCTATATGGGAAGATCTAGAGCGGAACTCATATAACATTTTTTTCTTAGTACTTTGATGACAGTTCGTTTATTATGCTGTGAAAATTGTTTATATTAATTTTCTACTAGATTAATAATCTTCTTTTCATTTTGAACAACCCATTCAAACGCAGGAGTCGAATACTGCAAAATAGCAATGCTTTAAAAAAACACTTGTCAAACGAAATAAAAACAAATAAACCACAAATAATTAAATGAACCGAAAATATGAATTTCCTTTTAACCTTGAACGACAAAAATTGTATAAATCTACATAAATTAGTGTCAGAAATGTAGAAGATAAACTTAACAAATTTTATTGCGAACTTAACTTTTTAATTAAAATTAATTGTTAAAACCATTAATTGGTTAAATAAATTCTTTACTAAAAAAAACCTTCCCTTTTCAAAGAAAAAATATAGTAAGTAAACATAAATAGAAGTAAATTTTATTAATCAGATATTAAAAATCAACTAAAAAAATGCCGCTGTTCCAAATATGATTATTCAGGGGAATATGGCTAATATTCACATAAATATTTAGAAGACCTTCTGAAATATGAATGGGTATTAGGTATTTAAAATTAATAGTTAGATATTTATTTTTAAATTGGAATTTTCATTTTTAAAAAAACGATATCTTCAAAGCAATAATGAATTTCAAAGGGGAAAAAATGACATGCATTTTGTATAAAGTAGGCATTTATAGCATAGCTACAGCATTTAAAAACTATTTTGTAGAACATAAGCGCAGTTTTAAGACACTGCTGAAAAAAATTACAAAAAATATTAAGAAACTATTTTTATTGCTGAAAAAATGCTTTACAATTGATTTGTCTTCCAAACTAATGTATATTCTAAGAGCTAATAAATAACATATCAAAAAATTTAAAAAATCGTTTGTATAGAACTTTTTTTATCATTAAAAGAATGTTGGCAGATTTTAAAAATCAAAATCAAAATATTAGTAAACGCATTTTATGAAAAAACGATTTATCGACGAGTTTTCTGTTTTGTTTGTTTACATTAAAAACCTGGACTTCAGCTTTGAAGATTCCATTGACTTAGCATTACATCGGAATTACGTAATTACCGCAATGTAAAGTAAATAAACAAAGCAGAAAACTCGTTCATAATACTTACATGTTCATGTTTTATTACTCTCATAATATTTGCACATTCATTTCGATACAAACAAATAATTAAAATAATAATAATAATAATACATAACATAATTTATTCCAAAAGAAAGTAAAGTGTTTCCTTGAATAGAAAATGAAAAATCTTCCAGGTACATATTAACAAACGCTTCAAGCTGTGCAAGTTACGAAAATAATCATTCTCAACTCGAAAGTAAATATCTTAAGTACACATTTAGGATGTAAACACACAGCAGAAACTGATAAGAGTTTATAATTGTATAAACACCAATAACATAAGACCTGGAAAGTTGACATTTACACTTAAATGCGTCCACGGGAGTCAAACTCACAATAATTGACCATCTAGTAGCCTTTACAAGACTCCAAACACTTAAGAAAAGCGAAAATATGCAGCAAAAATGCCAAAAATGCAGTTTTCACTCTTTAATACGTAACAACTTGTTGCTATGCTTCAACTTCCTCTGGCGACCTTCCTCAGCCATGTGTCGCCAAGCGAGCTGAAAACTAAATTGGCGATGGAACCTTGTCAGCGGCAACCCTACTCGACGTTGTAGAGATTCTTTGTCCCATACTTCGCATACCAAGGAGTGACTTTGAAGCTGGATTATAGGCCTGCTGGTTAAAAACGTGCGACATTATTTTGGAATCAAATATAAACCCCCCGTAGCTGATTTTGTGATCCTTTTATTTTTATCGGTAAGTACTTATTTTTGAAGAAAGATTCTGTATTGATCTAACGGACAGCCAGAACGTTCGTTCTTCGAAATATTCTATGGAACGGTGAAACGTCCCATACTTCGAATCTTTGGAATACTTGACGTGCTTTCTGTACAACTTCCGTTGTAGACGTCACAGCGTAACTGAAAGCGTTCTCGAGCACGGGGTGGAACTTCACTTCGAGAGACGCTTGGGCCTTTTTGGGTTTTCGTGCTTGGCTTTTTCGGATGCTATTAATTCGTGTGAAATGGGTTAGTAGTTTATAGAAGTAGTTGATGTTTAAAACAAGGAATCGGAATTTCGCATTCGTTGTGTAATATCTGGTGTGACTCACACCATGACTCACTCATTCGAACAAACCGCTCGGTCCTGTTTACGATTAGATTGCTTTCAATTTTTTTTTTTATTGCTCTCTCTATTTTAATTGTGTTATGAGTATTAACTTAAGTTTTCGTGATCAGGGTTGAATTTTATTTTGTGATGCGAGGATGAGAATGGAATACTTCTGTATGATTAAATATTTTCACTAGGATATTGTAGATTTTTTGTGTTCTGATCGGAAATCAAGTTAGTTTTGCAATTTGTAGCTGTTTATTGCTTAGTGTTTATTATTTGTGATTTTGTTTTTGAATTCATTTCGTTGAAATTCTCATCGCATTTATTTATATTTTTTACACCTAGGTTATTAATTAATATTTATTTTAAAAGGAAGGTATTCGAAATATTTGACTTGAACTGCAAAAGTTAGAATCTTTACAACATTAAATAATTTTAATATTTTATCTTTTTTTTTTAAACAATTCAGCTTTACTTATTAAAAGAAGTTAAACTTCTTTTTATTATTTAGTGCAACATGCAATTAATAATTTTCGAGATTTTATAAGATATCTACAAATTAAAATCTCTCTTAATATAACTGAATGTCATTCTCTTGGTATTTAAAGAAATATTTAAGAGAAAGTTTAACGTTTTGTTCGTTTTGTGTCTACATGAATTTAAATTGCATGAACCAGATATGCAAGTATATTCCAAAATTTGTTGTAAATAATTCCAACAGCTGCAAAATAACCCATCTGATTTTTAGATTAAAACCTATTACATATTAAGAATAATTTCCGATTTTTTTACAGATTAAAAAAAATATATAAGTTTGTTTTTAAAGTTGAGAATTGGTTTTTGAAGTTTTCTTTAAAAATGACTTTTATTAAATATCTTAAAAGCTTTGTATTATGAAGATCAGAGTTTTTAAAAGTAATTAACAATTAAACACTTGTTATTTTTCTCCCAGTTTTCAAATTTGAAAAATTTTACTTATTTAATTTTATTGTTTGGGTAGATAGATTTCTATTAGCATTGTTAAAAATTATTCTTGATATTTTATTAATCTTTTTAAAAAGCATGTTTTCTTTGAAATTTTTTCTGGCTACAATTTCAGAAAGACATCATTTGAATAAAATATTATTTTATTTGTTTAATAGTTTACATTTTTATAATGGTTAAAGTTAATATTAAAATTCTATGCATTGTTTTAGTACCTACTGTTAGATTAATATTGATTCATGACATTCATCTAGATGAAAACTATCTAATATATCATTTGTAGCAGTTAAAAATGCATAATAGGCATCGTGCATTTTGCCATTTCTCTGAAGATAGCAATTCATGTGAAATAATTTAAAAGATTGCATGTTTAAATAAAGTAAATAAAAATGGAATGTCACTATAATTGTGTTTCATATACAATTATTTTATCACTTTTTCCATATTGTTTTTTGTTACAAATATTATATATTTATTAAATAAATATATAATATTTATAAGCAAGAAGTATATTGTACCTTATTTTGCATGCTATTGAAAAGTTAAGACGAATAAATGTCAATGATTTTGCATTAATAAATTTCAGTTGAAGAATTAAATTAATGATAACTTTTTTGTAAGTTTTTTCTGTTAATCGTGGAAATGTATTTACATGAAAGAAACTTCAGTATATTTAAAGATTCAAAATTTAAGAACAGACAATAATTATTTTTGGAAAAAAAATGTAGCTTTAAGAAACAATGGCATAGAAAAATGTTTTTATGTTTTGCTTTAATCAATATGTTATGGTTAACGTAAAAAATGTATTTAATAATAGTTGGTTATTATTAATACTTATCACTGATTATTATTTAATAATGATTATTATTAATAATAGTCGATCACATTAACAATAGTACATATTAAATATTGCATTAGGATTTTTGTTACAATAAAAAGATATTTTATTACACCTTTATTCTGATATAATTATAAAATAATTTGTCTGAAGTTTTGGTAATGTATTGAATATCATTAGTCATCTTTAGATGTTTAAAACGGAATTTCCAAAATAGATTGTTCGATTTTTTTAACACTTTTTGAAATTGACTTGTGTCCTACAAGATACTCACCTTGAAACCAACAAAGTTTTTTTTATAAAGACTTCTATGCATAAAAGATACTAAGTATTGAAGGTTATAAAAAAATTATGCAAAAGTACCAATTTAAACGCTTGATGTGCTTGTCAGCTTTCTTGACAGGATATGAATGTATTTTCCAAGGCCAAGCATTGTTTTAATAGTGACTACAGCTTATAATGTAATGTTATTTATGTTTTTTAATAAATGTGACAACATTTAACTGTTTTATTCACAATATATCGAAGCATTTTCCAGTTAAACAGGTTTTTGTAAAAAATGTTCTCTGGCATTATTATTTCTAGGAGGTGCTCCTTTTGACATTAATAGTTTCAGAATTAGTTTTATTTTACAAGTGTTGAACTTAAATTGTCAGCGAAACATCTATTTAAACGTAGTTATGTGGAACTAAAGTAGTATTTAATTAAACAGTAGTACTTAATTTCTAGCAGCTGATATTTTCTTAGAATGATAAATTACTTTTAAAAATTTTGT
Organism: Araneus ventricosus; assembly: GCA_013235015.1. Lineage (NCBI taxonomy): Eukaryota > Metazoa > Arthropoda > Arachnida > Araneae > Araneidae > Araneus > Araneus ventricosus. The sequence continues at coordinate 2,634 of BGPR01054085.1, read as the reverse complement.
TTATCTATTAAAAGGTGAGAAATAAATCATGCAGTTATTCAACTAGAGATACACTGAACTTCCTTACTCTATTTCTAAGTATCTAAAATGTAAATTTCAGTAATGTAAATAATTTGAGTACAGTATTGCTATATTTTCATCTTAGTCTTAGTGAATGTTTGCTGAAGTTATTTCAGAAAATGCAATTGTACAAGAAATATCATTTTGTACCGAATTAAAAACTGCATGATAAAAAAATGTTGAATAAGACTAACTAGTTTCCTATAAAATTATTTATTTGGCTCTAGTACATTAGCAGTTCGAAAATAAATATTTATCTGGTTTATTTCAAGTTATGATGTATATTACGAAACTTAAGATTTAATTATTATTATTGATTTTTTTATTAAATGAAATATTTGCCCATGATTTTACATTTGGAAATATGAATTTTGATTTGTTCTAGTTTTACAAGATCTTAATTTGTTAAATTGGTTTTAAAGAGAAAGAGGATTTTTATTGTTTATTTTTACTTATTCCTCTGACTAATTGAAATAATTATTTATCAAAAAGATATCTTAAAGTGAAAATAATTAATTTTGAAACAAGTGTTCATCTGACATTTCAAAGTGAAGATAGCTCCAGTATTCTTTGGTTCTTTTACCTTTTGTTTGATGTATGGAAAATAATTAACATATAATTCCTACAGTTGCACATTCAGGATTCGGGTGGGGTCATAAATTTGTATTATCGTGACAAATGTCAAACCTCATGGCTTATGTAAACCAAAACACTTTAACTCTACAGACTTTACTCACCTGGCAATAAGAATCATAAAGATCAATACAATACTTTCGTTAATTTAATAAAAAATACAATGAAATAAATAGCCAAAAGATGTCTGACCGTGTCAACGCTAAAAGTACAAGCAGATTGACAAGAAAAGTAGGAAAATTTTCGAGCCTGTCAAGCCAGAAAGCAATGTTGTCACGTTTTTAAAAAAAGGGAAATTAAGAAGAAAAGGTTGTAGTGATTTTAAATAAAATCAAGAATTCTGGCTTAGTTCTGTGGACTGCAGCTCCATAGCCCCCCTGGATTCACCATTGAATTTCTATATTATTTATTTTCACAAATGTCCATGCAAAAAAACAACATATTTGCTGATCATTAGTATTACGAGCCTAGCCCATATATTTTGAGATTGTTCCACATGTTCTTGTCAATAAAGTTTTTAATTCCAACAGACTTTTTGCTTTCACATATTCTTACATAAAAAAGAAATTTGGTTGATAATTTATTAAGATGTGCTTCTTGTGAGAAAGTTATTTTCGAGTTTAAAAAAAATGCAAAATAATTTTACTACAATTCATTTGCACAAGAATCCCATCTCGCTCCCACATTTAAAAAAAGTATTTTACATTCATCTACTTTTTGTCTGAAATTAAATGAAGTAAAATGTTATCGTGAATGAAATAAGTTGGAAGGACATTTTATTAAATCTGCAGATTCTGTTGAAATTGAATAACCTAGCTTGTAAAGACTTACCTGAAATGACTAAATTATTTGCCAGATGATAGCATTTGAATTAAACCATTTCGAGTAAATATGAAACCTACTTTCATGTTTTTAGTAATCATTTTTCTGGTAGTGTGTGTAATGCTTTCTTTCTGAAATGTTCTCTTGGCTTTTGCTGTTCAACATTTTAATTCTTTATTTTTGTGTCTGAATCTGAGGTTTTCTTGCCTTACTAGATAATTGCATTTGGGTCATTTCCGGTCTCGGCTTTGGGGTCTGAGGGTTACAGGTTCGAAATCTGATTCCACTGAAGATCCGCCGTGTATGGAGCCTGTTGCACACTAAATCAACGTAGTGGTCAAACGTCCTCCCGTTGGTGTGGCGTAGAAGTTTGGAGAGGGGGTGCCAGCTCGTATGTCGTCCTCGTCATCTGACCGTGGTTCAAAATTTCAAGGTCTGTTCCAAAATAGCCCTTTTGTAGGTTCAAAACAGGACGTTAATATAACTAAACTAAACTGTAATGGTTGCAAGGACATGGGGTGCATTCTGTCTTACTAGATATGAAGGATTTTTAAATGTTAAATCTGTCATGATTGTAGTATCTAAAAGTTGGTTTAGTTACATGTGCCCGATACCAAATGTGAAAACATTTTAATTTGTATATATTTTCAGATTAAGAAGAATGCATTATGGTTTTGCATTATTACAGTTAGTCGCATGAAGTTTTAGTATCATGGACTAGAAAGCAAATGCTGATTTTTTTTTTAATCTTCTGCAATAGTTCAAATTTGTAAAAGTGGTGTTTTTGTCCTTCTGCATAGTAGTGAGATCTTGGACAACTATACTTGTTGACTCTCTGCCCTTGGCTGTGCAACTTCATTATTCATATAGCATAGTATTTTGTCAATTATAAATAGATGATTGTGATGTACTTTGTATAAAACAATTTAAATAAGCATGGATCAGTTGTGCAATGCTTTACAGAAGGCTCACAGATACTTGACAAATGTGGACTATCACTTAATATAATATAAATATTTGTTTGAATCTGCTTTTCTAATATGTACAATTTTTAAAATATCTGGAATGTATTGTTCAAAAATAATGGTCTCTGAAATAAAAATGGAACTTCAGTTAATC
>BGPR01054084.1:0-10274 GCA_013235015.1 Araneus ventricosus | reverse complement strand
CTAAACTCAAAGCCTAATTTGGGTCAAGTAAACAAGACCTAACTCTACGTGGGCCGCGAGCAGAAAAAGTTAAATAAAAACTTTCACTATAAATCAGTAGTTACTGTTTTTGTATTTATCAAACAAATCCATAAAAAGAAAACTTCCAAGGGTTTAAGATCTTCAGATCTCGTTTCATGTTCGGTTGCAGGGTTTTAAGTCAGGATCTGGGTCTGTGGGACGGGGCTGAGGTCATAACATTTTGTATCGTCGTGACGAATGTCAAACCTCATGGCTTATGTAAACCAAAACACTTTAACTTTATAGAATTTACTCACCTGACAATAAGAATCATAAAGAACAATTCAATACTTTCGATAATTTAATAAACCAGCGGGAGTGTTCTCCCCTAAACTTTCTCGTATACTTCCCCCAAAAGGTGCCGTTTCTCCTTCCCCCGCGTGGCTAAAAAAATTCGAACCTACTGTTATCCAGAATCCAATGACTATCAGAAGGTTTTTCATTATAGTGATTGAAAAATATATAGGTAAAAAATCAAATTCAAAGAGATGCGTACCTATTTTCCGCTTTCACCGGCTCAAGGACAAACTGACGTAATTGGCTCCATAGCTTTCGCGTACACAGCAGATTGCTTCCAGTACGCATGCGCGTGGAGACAACGGATTCTTTTCAAAAGTAAATTATACAGACCGACAGTCAACCCCTTTGACGGATTTGGCCCAAAATTTTATACGGACCTACATTCATGACGATAAAACTGTGTACCAAGTTTTATCCATCTAGCTATTCAAGTTTTTGAATTATAGTGTTCACATGACTTCGGACATACAGACAGACAGACTTCCCGTTGACGGATTTTGTCCAAAATTTGATAGAAACCTACAAATTATGTTTAAAGACCACATACCAAATTTCATCCCCGTAGCTCTCATAGATTCCGAGTTATCGTGTTCACAGACACACAGACAGACATAATTCCAAAATTGTGTTTTACGGACTCAGGGAGGTCTAAAACGTGGAGATTCGTCAAAATCTCGAGTTCGAATTTTTTAACGATTACAATACTTTCTCTTCTATACTTACTAATACTTCTTCTTCTACTTCCTGTAGGAGAAAGTGAAAAGGACAACATAGGTCTCCAAACGAATATTTAGAAACATGAAAAAAATCCTAAGAATAATGTTCTAAAATTAAAACGATACTTGATTTTAATTAGAATAAGTGCGAGTGTATTCTTTGTAGTACTCTGGCGTAGGGCCCTGTTGGGTGCAATCGGTCTAATCGGCCAAAGGCCGACCCTGATTCTAAACGTCAAAAATTTCGAACTCGAGATTTTGACGAATCTCCACGTTTTAGACCTCCCCGAGTCCGAAGAACACAATTTTGGAATTATGCCAGGAGAGATCCGACCTGATAAGATTTAAGGTTAACCAAGGGCCGAGGTGGCTTAGTGGTAAGGTGCCGGCTCCGGAGGGTTCCAGGTTCGAAACCCGATTCCACTAAAGATTCGTCGTGTATTGGGCCTGTTGCAAGTCACATAGAGGCCAAACGTCCTCCCGCTGGTGTGGCGTAGAAGCTTGGAGAGGGTGGTGCCAGCTCAGGTGTCGTCCTCGTCATCTCACTGAGGTTCAAAATTATGAGGTCCGTCTCAAAATAGCCCTTATGTTGCTTCGAAACGGGAGGTTAATATAACTAAACTAACCCTGATTATCGCAAAATGTTACTTAACCCCTTAAGTCTCGCGCCCGTCATATTGACGTGCAAGGAATCATCGCATTTTTAGGCTCATAAACTAAAATTTAATCATTAATTGGCTTTATAATTCGACACAAAAATTACGTCGAATCCATACGCATCTCAAGTATTCTGTGCCTTCTTAGACGAATGAAAACGACAGCCCCTTCCCAAAACAGGAGGGGATCATCTTATTTAGATAGCAAAAAAATGCGATCCTTAAGGGGTTAATACTCCTTGATTCTCAAAAATCCTACCAGTGGCCTTGTGGTTTAAGTTATGGCATGGCTGAGAAACACGAATCGGAAGCAGAAGGTTTTGGGTTCTAACCTTGCTTTAAATTAGTATATTTCAAATATTGCTAGACTGATGAGCATATTACTAACGAATGGTTCGCTGTGATACAAGGGAAACACAAACGTGGGCCAGTTTCCCCTAAAAGTATTCCCGGAAAGAGTTCGCCCTCCATATATAGGAATTAAGACTTCTACCCAATTACTTCAAAGTTACTTGATCAACAAAAATTGCCTTTGATTACGGGTCCTGACTTGGCTAGGTGGGCTTAGAACTAAATTCTTCGATTATATCCATAAATCCACAAGGAAAAAAAATAACGTGCACGGAAAAATAAAAGCAAAAATTATTTCCCTGGCGTCATTCTGTAATTTCTATGCCTTTAATGAAAGGAATAAAAGCAAGAGGTGCGATCATACTTGAGGAATTTAATAGCAATTTTAATAAAAATTCTCTGTACATAATTTGCCTGCTGATAGGTCTTTTTTTTCAGAATCCGTTAAAAATGGATGAAAAATTTCATATCTTCAGAATGTTTCGGTTTTATTTCATAACTAGAAAAAAAAAAAAAACTGAAGAACTTTTATATAATGTTCTATGCCAATGATTTTTAATCATATTAATTCTGTTTTAATACAAGATAATAAGAGATATTAAATGCAATGTAAGCGAGAAGAATTTCCGAATATCCACATTCGTATTCAGGACAAGAGGAACATATTAAGGAACAGTCTTACGTCATAAATAAAGGAAATGTGTTTTTATTTGTTTATTGCTTCTTTCTATATGGGAAGATCTAGAGCGGAACTCATATAACATTTTTTTCTTAGTACTTTGATGACAGTTCGTTTATTATGCTGTGAAAATTGTTTATATTAATTTTCTACTAGATTAATAATCTTCTTTTCATTTTGAACAACCCATTCAAACGCAGGAGTCGAATACTGCAAAATAGCAATGCTTTAAAAAAACACTTGTCAAACGAAATAAAAACAAATAAACCACAAATAATTAAATGAACCGAAAATATGAATTTCCTTTTAACCTTGAACGACAAAAATTGTATAAATCTACATAAATTAGTGTCAGAAATGTAGAAGATAAACTTAACAAATTTTATTGCGAACTTAACTTTTTAATTAAAATTAATTGTTAAAACCATTAATTGGTTAAATAAATTCTTTACTAAAAAAAACCTTCCCTTTTCAAAGAAAAAATATAGTAAGTAAACATAAATAGAAGTAAATTTTATTAATCAGATATTAAAAATCAACTAAAAAAATGCCGCTGTTCCAAATATGATTATTCAGGGGAATATGGCTAATATTCACATAAATATTTAGAAGACCTTCTGAAATATGAATGGGTATTAGGTATTTAAAATTAATAGTTAGATATTTATTTTTAAATTGGAATTTTCATTTTTAAAAAAACGATATCTTCAAAGCAATAATGAATTTCAAAGGGGAAAAAATGACATGCATTTTGTATAAAGTAGGCATTTATAGCATAGCTACAGCATTTAAAAACTATTTTGTAGAACATAAGCGCAGTTTTAAGACACTGCTGAAAAAAATTACAAAAAATATTAAGAAACTATTTTTATTGCTGAAAAAATGCTTTACAATTGATTTGTCTTCCAAACTAATGTATATTCTAAGAGCTAATAAATAACATATCAAAAAATTTAAAAAATCGTTTGTATAGAACTTTTTTTATCATTAAAAGAATGTTGGCAGATTTTAAAAATCAAAATCAAAATATTAGTAAACGCATTTTATGAAAAAACGATTTATCGACGAGTTTTCTGTTTTGTTTGTTTACATTAAAAACCTGGACTTCAGCTTTGAAGATTCCATTGACTTAGCATTACATCGGAATTACGTAATTACCGCAATGTAAAGTAAATAAACAAAGCAGAAAACTCGTTCATAATACTTACATGTTCATGTTTTATTACTCTCATAATATTTGCACATTCATTTCGATACAAACAAATAATTAAAATAATAATAATAATAATACATAACATAATTTATTCCAAAAGAAAGTAAAGTGTTTCCTTGAATAGAAAATGAAAAATCTTCCAGGTACATATTAACAAACGCTTCAAGCTGTGCAAGTTACGAAAATAATCATTCTCAACTCGAAAGTAAATATCTTAAGTACACATTTAGGATGTAAACACACAGCAGAAACTGATAAGAGTTTATAATTGTATAAACACCAATAACATAAGACCTGGAAAGTTGACATTTACACTTAAATGCGTCCACGGGAGTCAAACTCACAATAATTGACCATCTAGTAGCCTTTACAAGACTCCAAACACTTAAGAAAAGCGAAAATATGCAGCAAAAATGCCAAAAATGCAGTTTTCACTCTTTAATACGTAACAACTTGTTGCTATGCTTCAACTTCCTCTGGCGACCTTCCTCAGCCATGTGTCGCCAAGCGAGCTGAAAACTAAATTGGCGATGGAACCTTGTCAGCGGCAACCCTACTCGACGTTGTAGAGATTCTTTGTCCCATACTTCGCATACCAAGGAGTGACTTTGAAGCTGGATTATAGGCCTGCTGGTTAAAAACGTGCGACATTATTTTGGAATCAAATATAAACCCCCCGTAGCTGATTTTGTGATCCTTTTATTTTTATCGGTAAGTACTTATTTTTGAAGAAAGATTCTGTATTGATCTAACGGACAGCCAGAACGTTCGTTCTTCGAAATATTCTATGGAACGGTGAAACGTCCCATACTTCGAATCTTTGGAATACTTGACGTGCTTTCTGTACAACTTCCGTTGTAGACGTCACAGCGTAACTGAAAGCGTTCTCGAGCACGGGGTGGAACTTCACTTCGAGAGACGCTTGGGCCTTTTTGGGTTTTCGTGCTTGGCTTTTTCGGATGCTATTAATTCGTGTGAAATGGGTTAGTAGTTTATAGAAGTAGTTGATGTTTAAAACAAGGAATCGGAATTTCGCATTCGTTGTGTAATATCTGGTGTGACTCACACCATGACTCACTCATTCGAACAAACCGCTCGGTCCTGTTTACGATTAGATTGCTTTCAATTTTTTTTTTTATTGCTCTCTCTATTTTAATTGTGTTATGAGTATTAACTTAAGTTTTCGTGATCAGGGTTGAATTTTATTTTGTGATGCGAGGATGAGAATGGAATACTTCTGTATGATTAAATATTTTCACTAGGATATTGTAGATTTTTTGTGTTCTGATCGGAAATCAAGTTAGTTTTGCAATTTGTAGCTGTTTATTGCTTAGTGTTTATTATTTGTGATTTTGTTTTTGAATTCATTTCGTTGAAATTCTCATCGCATTTATTTATATTTTTTACACCTAGGTTATTAATTAATATTTATTTTAAAAGGAAGGTATTCGAAATATTTGACTTGAACTGCAAAAGTTAGAATCTTTACAACATTAAATAATTTTAATATTTTATCTTTTTTTTTTAAACAATTCAGCTTTACTTATTAAAAGAAGTTAAACTTCTTTTTATTATTTAGTGCAACATGCAATTAATAATTTTCGAGATTTTATAAGATATCTACAAATTAAAATCTCTCTTAATATAACTGAATGTCATTCTCTTGGTATTTAAAGAAATATTTAAGAGAAAGTTTAACGTTTTGTTCGTTTTGTGTCTACATGAATTTAAATTGCATGAACCAGATATGCAAGTATATTCCAAAATTTGTTGTAAATAATTCCAACAGCTGCAAAATAACCCATCTGATTTTTAGATTAAAACCTATTACATATTAAGAATAATTTCCGATTTTTTTACAGATTAAAAAAAATATATAAGTTTGTTTTTAAAGTTGAGAATTGGTTTTTGAAGTTTTCTTTAAAAATGACTTTTATTAAATATCTTAAAAGCTTTGTATTATGAAGATCAGAGTTTTTAAAAGTAATTAACAATTAAACACTTGTTATTTTTCTCCCAGTTTTCAAATTTGAAAAATTTTACTTATTTAATTTTATTGTTTGGGTAGATAGATTTCTATTAGCATTGTTAAAAATTATTCTTGATATTTTATTAATCTTTTTAAAAAGCATGTTTTCTTTGAAATTTTTTCTGGCTACAATTTCAGAAAGACATCATTTGAATAAAATATTATTTTATTTGTTTAATAGTTTACATTTTTATAATGGTTAAAGTTAATATTAAAATTCTATGCATTGTTTTAGTACCTACTGTTAGATTAATATTGATTCATGACATTCATCTAGATGAAAACTATCTAATATATCATTTGTAGCAGTTAAAAATGCATAATAGGCATCGTGCATTTTGCCATTTCTCTGAAGATAGCAATTCATGTGAAATAATTTAAAAGATTGCATGTTTAAATAAAGTAAATAAAAATGGAATGTCACTATAATTGTGTTTCATATACAATTATTTTATCACTTTTTCCATATTGTTTTTTGTTACAAATATTATATATTTATTAAATAAATATATAATATTTATAAGCAAGAAGTATATTGTACCTTATTTTGCATGCTATTGAAAAGTTAAGACGAATAAATGTCAATGATTTTGCATTAATAAATTTCAGTTGAAGAATTAAATTAATGATAACTTTTTTGTAAGTTTTTTCTGTTAATCGTGGAAATGTATTTACATGAAAGAAACTTCAGTATATTTAAAGATTCAAAATTTAAGAACAGACAATAATTATTTTTGGAAAAAAAATGTAGCTTTAAGAAACAATGGCATAGAAAAATGTTTTTATGTTTTGCTTTAATCAATATGTTATGGTTAACGTAAAAAATGTATTTAATAATAGTTGGTTATTATTAATACTTATCACTGATTATTATTTAATAATGATTATTATTAATAATAGTCGATCACATTAACAATAGTACATATTAAATATTGCATTAGGATTTTTGTTACAATAAAAAGATATTTTATTACACCTTTATTCTGATATAATTATAAAATAATTTGTCTGAAGTTTTGGTAATGTATTGAATATCATTAGTCATCTTTAGATGTTTAAAACGGAATTTCCAAAATAGATTGTTCGATTTTTTTAACACTTTTTGAAATTGACTTGTGTCCTACAAGATACTCACCTTGAAACCAACAAAGTTTTTTTTATAAAGACTTCTATGCATAAAAGATACTAAGTATTGAAGGTTATAAAAAAATTATGCAAAAGTACCAATTTAAACGCTTGATGTGCTTGTCAGCTTTCTTGACAGGATATGAATGTATTTTCCAAGGCCAAGCATTGTTTTAATAGTGACTACAGCTTATAATGTAATGTTATTTATGTTTTTTAATAAATGTGACAACATTTAACTGTTTTATTCACAATATATCGAAGCATTTTCCAGTTAAACAGGTTTTTGTAAAAAATGTTCTCTGGCATTATTATTTCTAGGAGGTGCTCCTTTTGACATTAATAGTTTCAGAATTAGTTTTATTTTACAAGTGTTGAACTTAAATTGTCAGCGAAACATCTATTTAAACGTAGTTATGTGGAACTAAAGTAGTATTTAATTAAACAGTAGTACTTAATTTCTAGCAGCTGATATTTTCTTAGAATGATAAATTACTTTTAAAAATTTTGTTTATCTATTAAAAGGTGAGAAATAAATCATGCAGTTATTCAACTAGAGATACACTGAACTTCCTTACTCTATTTCTAAGTATCTAAAATGTAAATTTCAGTAATGTAAATAATTTGAGTACAGTATTGCTATATTTTCATCTTAGTCTTAGTGAATGTTTGCTGAAGTTATTTCAGAAAATGCAATTGTACAAGAAATATCATTTTGTACCGAATTAAAAACTGCATGATAAAAAAATGTTGAATAAGACTAACTAGTTTCCTATAAAATTATTTATTTGGCTCTAGTACATTAGCAGTTCGAAAATAAATATTTATCTGGTTTATTTCAAGTTATGATGTATATTACGAAACTTAAGATTTAATTATTATTATTGATTTTTTTATTAAATGAAATATTTGCCCATGATTTTACATTTGGAAATATGAATTTTGATTTGTTCTAGTTTTACAAGATCTTAATTTGTTAAATTGGTTTTAAAGAGAAAGAGGATTTTTATTGTTTATTTTTACTTATTCCTCTGACTAATTGAAATAATTATTTATCAAAAAGATATCTTAAAGTGAAAATAATTAATTTTGAAACAAGTGTTCATCTGACATTTCAAAGTGAAGATAGCTCCAGTATTCTTTGGTTCTTTTACCTTTTGTTTGATGTATGGAAAATAATTAACATATAATTCCTACAGTTGCACATTCAGGATTCGGGTGGGGTCATAAATTTGTATTATCGTGACAAATGTCAAACCTCATGGCTTATGTAAACCAAAACACTTTAACTCTACAGACTTTACTCACCTGGCAATAAGAATCATAAAGATCAATACAATACTTTCGTTAATTTAATAAAAAATACAATGAAATAAATAGCCAAAAGATGTCTGACCGTGTCAACGCTAAAAGTACAAGCAGATTGACAAGAAAAGTAGGAAAATTTTCGAGCCTGTCAAGCCAGAAAGCAATGTTGTCACGTTTTTAAAAAAAGGGAAATTAAGAAGAAAAGGTTGTAGTGATTTTAAATAAAATCAAGAATTCTGGCTTAGTTCTGTGGACTGCAGCTCCATAGCCCCCCTGGATTCACCATTGAATTTCTATATTATTTATTTTCACAAATGTCCATGCAAAAAAACAACATATTTGCTGATCATTAGTATTACGAGCCTAGCCCATATATTTTGAGATTGTTCCACATGTTCTTGTCAATAAAGTTTTTAATTCCAACAGACTTTTTGCTTTCACATATTCTTACATAAAAAAGAAATTTGGTTGATAATTTATTAAGATGTGCTTCTTGTGAGAAAGTTATTTTCGAGTTTAAAAAAAATGCAAAATAATTTTACTACAATTCATTTGCACAAGAATCCCATCTCGCTCCCACATTTAAAAAAAGTATTTTACATTCATCTACTTTTTGTCTGAAATTAAATGAAGTAAAATGTTATCGTGAATGAAATAAGTTGGAAGGACATTTTATTAAATCTGCAGATTCTGTTGAAATTGAATAACCTAGCTTGTAAAGACTTACCTGAAATGACTAAATTATTTGCCAGATGATAGCATTTGAATTAAACCATTTCGAGTAAATATGAAACCTACTTTCATGTTTTTAGTAATCATTTTTCTGGTAGTGTGTGTAATGCTTTCTTTCTGAAATGTTCTCTTGGCTTTTGCTGTTCAACATTTTAATTCTTTATTTTTGTGTCTGAATCTGAGGTTTTCTTGCCTTACTAGATAATTGCATTTGGGTCATTTCCGGTCTCGGCTTTGGGGTCTGAGGGTTACAGGTTCGAAATCTGATTCCACTGAAGATCCGCCGTGTATGGAGCCTGTTGCACACTAAATCAACGTAGTGGTCAAACGTCCTCCCGTTGGTGTGGCGTAGAAGTTTGGAGAGGGGGTGCCAGCTCGTATGTCGTCCTCGTCATCTGACCGTGGTTCAAAATTTCAAGGTCTGTTCCAAAATAGCCCTTTTGTAGGTTCAAAACAGGACGTTAATATAACTAAACTAAACTGTAATGGTTGCAAGGACATGGGGTGCATTCTGTCTTACTAGATATGAAGGATTTTTAAATGTTAAATCTGTCATGATTGTAGTATCTAAAAGTTGGTTTAGTTACATGTGCCCGATACCAAATGTGAAAACATTTTAATTTGTATATATTTTCAGATTAAGAAGAATGCATTATGGTTTTGCATTATTACAGTTAGTCGCATGAAGTTTTAGTATCATGGACTAGAAAGCAAATGCTGATTTTTTTTTTAATCTTCTGCAATAGTTCAAATTTGTAAAAGTGGTGTTTTTGTCCTTCTGCATAGTAGTGAGATCTTGGACAACTATACTTGTTGACTCTCTGCCCTTGGCTGTGCAACTTCATTATTCATATAGCATAGTATTTTGTCAATTATAAATAGATGATTGTGATGTACTTTGTATAAAACAATTTAAATAAGCATGGATCAGTTGTGCAATGCTTTACAGAAGGCTCACAGATACTTGACAAATGTGGACTATCACTTAATATAATATAAATATTTGTTTGAATCTGCTTTTCTAATATGTACAATTTTTAAAATATCTGGAATGTATTGTTCAAAAATAATGGTCTCTGAAATAAAAATGGAACTTCAGTTAATC
>BGPR01054082.1:0-10275 GCA_013235015.1 Araneus ventricosus | reverse complement strand
AGCATTCAGTGAAAGGAAATTTAAAATCCATTTAAGGATTCATACAAAATAAAAGCTTTATGGCTGTGATGTCTGCGGTAAAACTTCACGCAAGCCCAATTTACAAAGACATTTAAGAAATGCTCGTAAATTGAAAACCTTCAGTCTCTGATATCTAAGTAGTGTAAAACATTCACTCGATGAAATTATTTTGGAAAGATTAAATTACTTATACTCATAAAACTTTTACATGTAAAGTATGTGGATTGAAATGTTTTGCATAGCACTTATCCACAGCACGTAATAGACAAAGCTCTGAGTATATGATACCTGTGGGAGATAGAAGTATACTTTTAAGACAGTTGTATGTGTAGTCTATCTATAAGGAAGAGAAATCTGATAGTGAAATCCATTCAAATTCTAGGATCTAAATCTGAAGTGAAAAACAGCTTAATTATTTCGAGAGAAAAAAAAATTCCTCAATTAATAGAGACTTATATGGAGAGCATGTTAAGCCGAATTCTTGAACTTATGATTACTAAATGTTTTAGAAAACACCAACTTCATCTCCTCATGTAAACAAATTCACATTTTAAATATTTTTGTTTGTTCCTTTGTATTTGTTTAAGCGACTTTATTATTTTAAATATTATACGTACATAATTTGATATAAAGCCTTCGTTAAGGACTACAGTGGAAAATTATTATATTTATATAAAGCTAATGTTACAAGTGTTTTGTTCTATTGTTTCTGATATGATATTACAATAAAACAACCAATAAAAGAAGAATTTAGAAAATTAGAATTGAGCAAGTTTAATAATTTTAAAAAGATTTATAAGATGCTATGTATATTCTTCTTATTTGACTTTTTCTTCTATTAATTCGTGTTTTTACATTATATACATTGTTTTCATATCTTCTTTACATGATATGCAACATACTCTGATTTGATTTCGTAACTCTTTTGTAAAAGGGTATTTTTTGTAATTGAAAATTCGAAAGTGATATTAATTATAAAAAAGTGAATCTCTATGAATAATAAAACAAATGAGACAAATTTCAATGGTATTTATTTAGTGTCTCACTGAGAAAGTAGTATCAAGAGAAGTATTTCTGCGAGTCAAACAAGTTATTGGCTGGAGGTTAGCTCAAGTTATCCTTCGGTGTCGACTTTATGAAATATTGGGTCTTTGACATTGACCATGTTTTAAGTTGCACCACCAGGGTGGATTAAAAAAGCTTACTGGAGCATCTCTGATATAAAAAAATTGCAATTATCCAATATTAAACACATTTCATGATGCTACACTACGCAACTTCATAATTGTGTATTTAATATATCCAGTGAATCTACAAATGAATTAATCATATTTAAAATGCTCAGTTGGCAAAACACCATGACTTAGCATGTTGTTCGTCGTCTGAATCAAGCATGATTTATATCTAAAGACTAATTAGATGACTCCTTCTCTACTGTAGTTAAGAGATGGTAGAGAAGGGCATCTAATTAGAATAGATGACAGAATCTCAGGCATGAGATGATGTAAAATAACCCCCAAGATTCCTCTTTCAAAATAACCTCGGGATACTTTAAATAAATGAAAATGCAACTAATTTATTCGAACAAAATTGCTTTCGGTATTACTAATGAATACAGTATTTTTAATAACATTAATGACAAGAACTCAAAAAAATAATTTAATACAAAATACAGAATCGTGAAAAGGTAAATGAAAAAATATCTTATCTTTAATATTTAAGTATTCAAACCAACCTATGCTTATTTCATTTTTACCCGCGCGTCACCTGGCAAATAACATTTTCCGGATTCAGTCCGCCACTTTGTGATTGGATCTATAGTAGTCCTCAAAAAAAGTATTAGGACACTTGGCATGCATAACATGTAAAAAAAAAGCTATTTGTAAAAACAATCACATTAAAACAAAAGTAAAATTAATCAAGAAATGCCTTAACATTTGGTATACATTATATAAAGAAAATTTTCTTTATTTTAGAATTACAATTTCATCTAGCCTTTTTTAAATATAATTTAAAACGCAAACAGTTGTCAAAAGTATTGGGTTAATTTTGAAATGAGAAATTTAAGAAATATATGAAAGCGCATCAATAAAATTTAATTTACTAACAATTTTTTTCCCAGATTATAATTTTTAGACATAAAGTATCAGCAGAAAGGTTGCATAGACGGTGTGGCGAGAAACAAAGATATTTCCGTTGATGTGCGAAATCTGGTAATAAGGCATTGGAAAAATGGAAAATCAGTTCGTTGTATAGGACAAATCATGAAGCTCAATCAGTCTACTGTTTTAATAATCGCAGGTTCAAGAAAACAATTGGTGTTGAAAACCAGGAAAGATCAGGGCGTCCAAGGACATTTTGTGAACGTGAAGAGAGGCTGGGTGTGAGACAAGTTAACATAATCCAAGAACTAGCGCAGTAAAATTGACTTTGAAATTTAAGTGGGTTCAGAAACCTGTAGATCCTGAAACTGTCAGAAATGTTTAAGAAAGTATAAATATCATGGCAGAGTACCTCGGAGAAAGCCCTACATCCAGCAAAAGCTCAAATCAACTAGACTAGCATTTACTAAAATGTACGTAAAACGGCAAAAGAATTTCGGGAAAATGCAATTTTTGTGGATGAAAAGCAAATACAACACATTATTGGATCGGATGGCAGAAAAGCAAAAGTTTGGCGCGCACCAAATACAGCGTACATATCAAAAATTTGCGACCTACTGTAAAATATAAACCAAGGGTTTGGTAATATTTTAATTAGTTATATTTTAATTAAACATTTAACTTTCTAATTGAATCACAGAAAACATCTTGCGTTTTTACAATAGACAAGAACAAACTTTCACCTGCCTGGCATCAAGCATTAATTATCCCCAATTTTAAAACCGGGTAAGGATACTACGAACCCTCTTAGTATCGCCGATAGCTGACATGTTGTCTGCTGAAGTGCTTGAGCGACTGGTTAATGAGGAAGACTTGTACATTATTTGGAAACACAAATAATATCATCCACCCGATAGAGTAATTTTCGAAGAGCCGTGCACTCTTGATAATCTCTTAAGTCTGGAAACCAATATCTGCCTTGCTTTTGTTCAAGAAAAACATCTAGTTGTTATTTTCATGCTTTTGATATTGAGAAACATACGATCGCATTTGGAGACACGGGATTCTCAGCGATTTGTATGCCTTTGGTTAGAGGAAGCCTGCCAATTTGTATTCGAAACTTTCTGGAACTCGGAAATTTCAGGTCTGATGGGGTTTTGAGTTTTCTCAGTTCCCTATATCCAGAGGAAGGCGTGCCACAGGAGGCAGTTTTCTTGTCTCTCTATTCATTGTCAAGTAACAATATTTTAAAATCAACCTGCATCGTTTGTCAAGGACTTTGCTATGTCGACGACCTGTAGATTTTCAAAGATACAAGGAACCATATTACTTTATGAGCAAACTTCAAACTGTATTCAAGAAAAATCAAACAGGTCTGGATTTAATGGTTTAACTTTTTTTGCATCAAGTCTTCTAGGTGTTCAATTTGTTTTTCAAAAGGAGTCATTGACCTAGTGTAAATGGATGGTAGAATAATTCAAATTAACAAGTCCGATTTTAGGGGGCATTCTTGGATCCTAAACTCACACTTTCTGCACATAAATATTTACGAAAAAGATGTGAAAAGAGCAGTAAACATTTTTAAAAGTACTTTCAAATGCCTCATAGAGGAGCTGATAGACTCTCTACGGCGTATATACGAGTGCATATCCTCTCCAAAACTAGATACGAGTAGTGCAATTTAGTTTCTGCTCGAGAAAAGCGTTTTGGAAAAAGCGATCCTATCCATCATTCAGCGCTGCGGCTTTGTTTCTGGTGCATTTAGAACATCTAACTTCGATTTATATATGTTGACTGTTATGAACCTCCTCTGAAATCGAGATACAAATGCTCTCCCTTGCTATTATTTTGGCATCTCATCTAATACTAGGCATCCATGTCAGCTAGTTTTCAACTTTTTTTACATGTCGCTTGTAATGTATTCCCACAAACTTCACAGTCATAAGGTTTCTCTTTCGTATGAATCCGTAAATGTGTTTTTAAATTACCTATTTGAGTGAACGCTTTGCTGCAGATTTCAGAAGCATAAGGTTTCTCGTTTGCATGAATCCGTAAATGTGTTTTTAAATGGTCTATTTGAGTGAACGCTTTACTGCAGATTTCACAAGCATACGGTTTTTCGTTTGTATGAATACGCAAATGTTTTTTTAAAGTTATTTTTTGAGTGAACGTTTTACTGCATATTTCACAAGCATAAGGTTTTTCTTTTGCATGAATTCTTAAATGATATTTTAAATTTCCATTTTCACTGAATGCTTTACCACAGACTTCACAGTCATAAGGTTGCTCTTTTGTATGAATCCGTAAATGAGTTTTTAAATGGCAGCTTTGAGTGAACGTTTTACTGCAGATTTCACAAGCATAAGGTTTCTCGTTCGTATGAATCCTTAAATGAGATTTTACATTTTGTTCCTCACTGAATGCTTTACCACAAACTTCACAAACATATGGTTTCTCTTTAGTATGAATCCTTAAATGTGTTTTTAAACAGAAACTTCTATAGAACTCTTCACCACAAACGTCACAAACATAAGGCTTTTCATTGGTATGGATGAACAAATGTCGTCTTAAATTCCCTACTGTAGCGAGTTTCTTCCCGCACACTTCACATTCATAAGATTTTTTTTTTAATTCCATACTTCACCTTTCGAATGATTATAACCACCAATCCTATGATTCATGCGATTTAAAACTAGTAGATTAAACTCTCTCGTTAAGAAGTTTTAGAATAAAATAAATGCAAAACTCACTTTAAAAATGTTCCGATATATGAGGCAATAGTCCAATCCGTATCTTCTCCTTAGTACAAAAACTTATGTATGACGCAGTTCACCCGAAAGTTTTCAGAGGTTCTTCTGCAAAAAATTCGTTTCTTGACTCGTTACCTCCAATAGCTAAAAGCACAATAGTTGTGAAAAGAGGAAGGAAACGAAGTGTTCTGAGTTCTAACCCAGGGTTAAGTTATTGGCAAAAGAACAAAGCGGCTCAATCTCATGATACCACTTTTACGCAAGTCGAATATGATTGGCTAATCGGATCATGTCATCGGTCACATGGATTTCTCGCCAATATTTCAGTAACTTTTTTGATTTTGAATGTGCGCGGTTTTTTCATTTACAAGCTTATGACACTTTACGTTTTCAATGAAAAAGCGAAGCCGCTGATGTTTTTTAAAGTTAAACAATTTGTCCGGTACCCACTTCAGATGCCGAAGGCATCGCGTGCGCTTGAGCAATCAGAAGGTCATGTGAGCTGACAAACCAATCAGATTCGACTTGCGTAAGGTGGTATCATGGGATTGAGCGCCTGTCAAAAGAATAGGTCAAAATCAGGGTTACCAGATCAAATTAGATAATAACACCAGATTTTGGCGTCTTTCGTACTGTGTGGTAGCTTGTTCCTTTCGTCTCTTCACAGGTTTTGCAGGAATTGCATTTATTTTTCGAAGCCATATTGCTCTTGTAGAGGCTAGGGCACAAGTCAGGTGGTAGAACGGGAATAAACGAGGAATACTTTCATAATAGTACATTGGTTCACTAAAATATGTTTTTTTGTTTTTTGTTTTAAGTCGCATATACACTTGCGAGCGAAAGAGTTCGTGAATTGTTCGCAGCGTGTTCGAATAAATTATTTTCATGGCGAGCATACATCTTCCAACCCGGATCTTTGGGGGGGGGGGGGGGGCCAAGATCTGGAGCTTTGTTGTGGTATTATCAAGATAACTAATTTTTGCGCTTCCTTTTAATTTACAATGGCCCTGCACTCGAAATCATTCCAATTAAAATTAAGCATCGTTTAAATTTTAACAACTAATTTTTAACATCATTCAAAATTAATTACCCTTTGCAAGTTTTATACGCTGATTTATTTATTTCCAGGAAAATGTTTTGCTCTAAAATTTTAAAAATATCTGATCCTATAATTAACTGGTATTTAGAACCTGTTAAAAAATGTTGAATCATTTATTTACTATCTTTTTTGAAACTACTTTAAATTCGTGTTTTCAAATGTGAGAAAACTGAAATAGACTCAATAGAAAATGGCTCGTATTTAAATTAAAATTAATAATTCATATTTTGGAATTTGAAGAGAGGAAAAGAACTGCTCTAACAGGCATTTCCCTAGACGGCAAAATCCGGCTCTGAACATGACAAATGCGATGCTAAGTGGCTTAGCGGCAGGGAGGCATAGATGCCCCGGGCGCCAGTCTTAGGGGCGCCATGGGGACAATACATTACAGCGTTTATGTCATTTGTTAAAGCAAAATATGATCAGGAGTATAAATATAATATTCGTCGGCTCACCCTTTATATTGACGAGAGAGGGAATAAATCATTTTATTCTCCTACTGCCACTTACCCTCGCTACGTTACTCTCCATGGTGACAAATCATTAGTGCGTTTATGTGACTTTTTAAAGTAAAATATGTTGAGGAGTATAAAAATAATATCCCCCCCCCCTGTAAACTGACAAGAAAGGGAAAAAAGCATTTTATACTTCTGCCGCTAGTTACCCTCGCTACGCCACTGGCCATGGTGACATATCATAAGTTCGTTTATGTTACTTTTTAAAATATCAGGTTGTGTAAAAAGTTTTCCACCAAAAAATTTTTATTTTTAAATGATAAATACATACGAAAACTGCAAATCTAATGAGGATAGTAATCTCCGTTCAAATCTACAATCGTCTGCCAACGTTTTGGCAACTTTTCAATCCCTTGTGTGAAGAACTGAGGCGTGCGCGAGTCCAAAGAAATGGACCTCATTAATGACCTCCTAATTTGAATTGAAGATTGCGACATCAAAATGAAGCTGCAGATGTGAAAACAGATAGAAATCCGAAGCGGTCATGCCTGGGCTGTACGATAGATGTTCCATCAAATCCCACTCCAGCTTGTATAATGTCCAGCCGGCTATCGTACTAATATGTGGCCGGGCGTTATCTTGATAAAAGAAAACCACCTTCCTTCTGAACTCGTTTTTTCGTCTTCCGAGAATGACATTAGAAACTTTGATTAGCATGTTGTTGTATATTGCACTGTTGATAGTCTGTCAGCTTTTCAGGTAACTCTTTGTAGATAATTCCGCAACAATCCCACCAGATACAGAGAAGCACCTTCTTGTTAGTTAGGGCTCGTCTTGCAACCGATCCTGCTGATTCCCCAGTTGCTGAGCACCCTCCCTTATGGCTTATATTGTTGTAGTACACCCATTTTTCATTACAGGTCACAATTATGTCCAGAATTTTCTCTTTCCTTTGATCTCTGAGCAGAGCCAAACAGGCCGCTTTTCTCTTGCGCTTGTCTTCAGCCGTCAATTCGTGAGGCACTCAGCGGTTAAACTTAAACGTTACATTTAAGCGTTTCAGAGCGTTAACTATTGTTTTTTGGCAAACGTCAAGCTCTAACGCAATAGTTTGTGTTAAAACATTTCTGTCTTGATCAATGATTTGCTTTAACTGCTCACAATCAACTTAAATAGGGCGGCCAGAACGTGGTTCATCTTCAATGTCGAAATTCCCAGCTTTAAACTTCAGAAACCAAACTTTGACTGTATCATAAGAAACAATATTGATGCTTAAACTTTCACACATTTTTTGGTGGAATTTAGTCGCATTGAATTTGTTACCAAACACATAGTACATAATCGTTCGGATCTTTTGACGTGATAGCTCCATTATAAACACTTTTTGGACGCACAAGATAATAAATTTTCAACAAACAAATTACACAGTCGTGTATTTCCAATTTTCAGCTTTTGAATGCAAAAATCCATTTTTGGAAAGGCTAACAACCACAGAAATGACAGCTGTTGGCGCAGAGGTATCTCCCCTTGGCGGAAAACTTTTTACTCAACCTGATATTGTGAGGAGTATAAATATAATATTCTGTGCCCCCGTCTAAACTGACGAGAGAGGGAAAACAAGCATTTTATTCTTCTGCCGCCACTTACCCTCGCTACGCCACTGGCCATGGTGACAAATCATTAGTGCGTTTATGTTACTTTTTAAAATATGAGGAGTATAAATATAATATTCTGTGCCCCCCCCCTCTAAACTGACGTGAGAGGGAAAACAAGCCTTTTATTCTTCTGCCGCCACTTACCCTCGGTACGCCACTGGGCATGGTGACAAATCATTAGTGCGTTTATGAAACTTTGTAAGGCCGAATACTGCCATGAGCCGAAAACATGACATGGCCCTGGAGCCGTTTTCACACAATCTAAACCACTAAAAATGATTGGAGGGGGCCGAAAAAATCATATTATGTTCCGGGCGCCTCTTACCCTAGCTACGCCATAGGCGATGCTCCTATTTTAAAGAACGCTTGAATTATTTGAATAGGTAGATTATATTATATAGCTTATATAGGGTGGGAGTCAACCAATTTGAGGAAATCAGGGCGGGGACCGTTTTGAAAGCGGGGAAGAGGATGCAGTAGCCACAGAGATCGAGTTGTCCATAGGTACGATTGGTACAGTTAGACCTTGAAAGACTCAAATTTTATGGGCTGCAAATGGAAACGGTCTGCTAAGAAAGTTCTCCAAATGGATAGGTAAGACGGATTGAATGTCCAGCTTTAGAAATTGACACCAAGTCCACATTGCCCATCTTGTAGTTAGGGACAAGTCAGATGGTAGTTATAACGATAGGAATCAATGAGGAATAGTTTCATATCGATAAATCTAAACAAGGTTGTTTATTGAGAGTCACGTATACACCTACGGCTGAACACTTATGAATCGCCGCAGCGGGTTCGAGGAAATTATTTCATCGGCGAAAAACCTTCAACCCGAAATCGTCATCATCATTGTCGCTAGTGATAGTGAGAGGGTGGAAAGTTCAGTTTCTTGCAGGAGGCTTTGGCGCGTCTTTGGAGGGATATCTCCGACATTTCACTTTCTGTTCAGGATCTTCTTTTTCACAAAGATTTCCCTGCAGTCGAACTCATTGAAATTAAAATTAACTCTTAACTGATTTCCCGTACGTCGTAGTGCATCGAATTATCGCAATTTTAAACTTATAAAACTAAAAAAATCAATTTCAGACGCTATAATTCGATACAAAATTAGTGGAATCCATAAGCATTTCAACTATTCTTAAGTTTTCAATGAACTAAAATGACACCGTATTCCAAACGGAAAGTTCCATCTAATTAGACAGTAGAGAAATAAAAGCAGTTAAGGTTTAATCGTTTAAATTTAAGAACACATTATTCGAACATCAATTCTAATTATTACTTTGATGCTTTATGTTATGTGCTCTAAAACTTGTGCTTAAGATTTTAGAAAATAAGTTGTTTGTAATTTTAAAAATATCCAATCCTATAAAAAAAATATTTAGAACTTGTTAAAAAATGTTAGAGATTTTTTCTTACTATCTTTTTAAAATTGTTTTTAAATTTTATTGTTTACTCTTTTATATGCACGAAAACTGAAACCAACTCTAGAAATGGCTTGCAAATTAAATTAAAATCAATAAATCAAGATTTAAGATGTTGAGGGGAAAAGGGGGGGCGATTTCATTGGCTAAGGCCCCTACAGGGATTAATCCGGCCTTGAGATAAAATTCAATGCGCCTATTTTAGAAAAAAGCTGGGCTTAATTGAATAGCAAATTATTTATATAGCAAAATTTAAAAAAACCTTTAGTGATATTTATTTGCACAGAATTTTAAACAATTAAAATGTAATTATTGGCCAAAGTTAGTTTTTCACTCTGATTGTTGTACTTTTCTGATATCTTTCCATTGTTAAAAAAAATTAATACTAAATATTATTGGTATTTGACTAAAATAAAATAGTGTTCAACAATACATATACAAATTTTTTCTGACAAAAAAGCTATAATAAATGAATATGAAAATTAGTTGCTAACATCAAATTGACTCTTTATGAATGCAGTAATATTTACTGCTTTTGCCATTCTACATTATGAAGTTTCATTTAATACTTTCTCAATCATTACTAAGGTTTCTATTTTAGATATTTTGATAATGAAAAATTAAAATTTGGTAGGTAGAGTTTAGCTAAAACACGTATATGAAGATATTTTGAAGAGATGAAGTACATGAATTTTTCGCGAAAATTTGACTTCATTAAATTCATAAGCGGTCCTTTACATACAAAAGAGTACATGTACTGGAATAAAAGCAG
>BGPR01054081.1:0-10275 GCA_013235015.1 Araneus ventricosus | reverse complement strand
AATGTGTAAATGTCGGATATTGGAGCAAGATATACCACGAAAGTAAGAATAAAAATAATGATCTTCATACACCGCACAAATATTTTCCAAACGTACAAGACCCGAAACTATATATTGCGATAAAAGCAGTCGAAAAATATAGACAGAGATATATGCCAGAACAAGAAATACCACGAAAGTAATATTGAAAATAACGATTTCCATATGTCGTAAACAATCACATGTTTTCAAAAACTTAAGATTGAAAATTGCTCTACAAGCAGCGAAAAAAATATCAGGCAGAAATGTGTCAAATTAAGAAGCAATACGAAAGTAAGATTAAAAATAATGATCTTCACACACAGCACAAATATTTTCTTTAACCCCTTGGGTGCTTCCAATCGGGATACAAATATTTAAATCAGGGAAGTATCCCGGATTATCTAGAGGTCAGGCGACATCACGTGTTTGGGACCTTCTGCCCGTAACTCCTTTAACCTATAATAACAGCATGATTTCATCTCTAGAAGTTTCGGTAACAAGCATTTTATCCCCTTAAATAAAAAAGGATTGGTAAAAGAATCGGCAACGAGGCAGAAGAATGCAAACAAATCAAGACAACGACGAAGGCAAACCGTTTCAGCAGCAGAGCAACTCCAGCATGAATGTGGTAGGTGAGGTCCCTATCTTTTCCCCTTTTAATTTGGTCTTTTAATTAATTTTTAATTTAATACATTTTTTAGATAAACTCTCTCACTATAATACGAAACGCAAAGCATTACAATAACCACTATGTATAATTTGTTATGTATTCTTTGTATCCAATAAATAATTTTAAAGTTTTCTCATGGTTTATTCATTCAGCCAGGCCAAGCTTGTATAGGGTTTCAGGACTCTGACATGAAAAAGGTTCTCCATCTTAAAGTACGAATAGTTTCCCCGCAATGAGCAGTTTCTTCAAAATGCTCACTGAAGAAAAGGCTTATTGCGGGAATATTTTAATTTTCCAGTACAGGAACATACGATCTCGCAACTTGCCTTGCCCGCAAAATTACTACTATGCATGGGGAGAGAACTGCATTCCAAATAAGAAGTTCGAAGCCCTAACAAGAAAGCATGTATTACCCGGGTATCACGAACTCTCATCCTTTCAATGTAGGCAGTGGATGCACCATCACCTCCAGAATGGGATGCTTGTTTTACGGAGTTTACTTTGTTCCGGACTTATTGCATTCCTACGAAGTACGCAGTATAGTCGGTCACCAGTGTACTTACACCATTGCGGTGGAGCGAGTTCTGAACACAACGCAAGAGCTACTTACTTTGCAGTCTACAACAAGGACAGCAGTCGAATTTTACTGGAAAAACTGAGTTCTTACAACCAGGGACCTTTGCACCTTTCTGATTTCCTAGTTATTCGAGTAGGGGATCCCTCAGAAGCATACTTGTTGCAAACAAGCCCTCCAAATCGCCCTATTGCTCGACTAATTGGACAGGTACAGGCAAACGAAAGCTTTACGAAAAATTTATTTTCGACAAGGATCTAACCGGCTGCGATTTCTTTTCAACGACCCTACGCTGCAAAACAAAGCCAGACAACTTGGAGGCTGTGTTCACAAACAAGGACAGTGCCTTGCCTTGACACGTGATCTACACATACTTTCTATAGACAAGGATGTTCTCAAATTCATTTTACTCTCCAGTGCCCCTGTGAGAGTGCAAATGCATTTTAAATACTTGAAAATAAACTTGGAAAACACTGACGTTTGCCCAAAATTTTCTGATGATGATATAACAACAAACGACTGCTAGGCATGTCAAGATTCTAAGTGAAATTGAACTTACAGCAGTTTCTAGTTGTCAAGCACCGTTTCCATTGAATTTCAAATTATTAAATTATTTACTCGGACAGTGTTCCTTTAACTGCTCAGTTTATGGCTGAACAACAATGCTATGTTGAGAAAATTTGCTTAGTTTCTCAGAACATGAAGCATTGTTAGGTAGCAGCATCCTTTTGTCTCAAAGAATCAAGCTTACAATTATTAAACTTAAATACATCTTCTGCGAAGGCTTATGTTCATAGCGATTCCTTCGGCTCAGGATTTTTAGATTTCGTTTCTATGCCTACTATATAACGGGGATACTTTTTTCAATGAAAGTTATTGGCATTCTTCTACTTACAATTTGCTTAAGCATCACGCTTTTTTCTACGTGCGTTATTTGTTGTAAAAAATTAATTTCATTTGAAAGTGTACGAATGTTTATCAATTTTCTAAACTACTATTTTGCTATTTTTGAAATGTTTAGTACTTGCAAGAACTATATGAATGTTACATTTTTTATTAGCTATATACTATATTACCTTTATTTTAGTCTGTGTATATATATATATATATATATATATATATATGAAAAAAAACATAATATGAACATAATATGAACATATATATATATATATATATATATATATATATATATATATATATATATATATATATATATAAACATAAACAAAAACAAATAAAGAAATTAGTTTTTAATCAAAATAAATACTTAACTTAAAGAAGTAATATTTCAGATGAAGTAAACTTAGGAAATGGACACAACACGATTAACAAAAATTCTAAAAAAGATTTAAATATGAGAAAAAACACACAAATATTTAAATAAGGGAAGGTTCCCTGATTATCTAGAGGTCAGGCGACATCACGTGCGTGGGACCTTCTGAAACTCTTGAGATTTTGTATTTTGTGCTCTTGTAAAAGTAGAATAAATATTGTATAATCAAGCGATAGAATTGAAATTAAATTATCATTTTCTATATTTTTAACACGATCTTCACATTGTAAAATTTTAGCTTAGTAAAAACGTTCGTATTTATAAGCGTTTTTGTTTCATGACTATAACAAGATAAAAATGCATCGGTTTATTTCCTTTGTCTTATCAGATTTCATTATCATCAAATGCTCAACTTTAGTAAAATGCCTAGGTTTCCATCCGGAAAGGAAGTGAAAAATATGAAAATAGATATTAAATTCAAGTGAAATAAACACGAAGCCTGTTGGTGGATAGAGGAAGCGTTTTATGTCTCACAAGAGAGAACGAGATAATGACGAGAAGCAATTTTAAACACAATCAAACTTTCTAGCTAGAGATGAAAACCATGGTGTAGAAATAGACAATCAAGACTTATTTTGATATCCACGCCTGCCGATATTATAAATTTGAATATAAAGTTGTGTTAATATTATAATCAGTTTCCACCTAAGTGAAACTATGTTTCAAAGCTTTTATTAAATTACATGAGAACACGATATACAGCATCTGATTTTTTCTTATTTCCGTTCGTTGAAATAATCTCACACGATGAGAAAAAGGGTTGTAGACAAGAGGAAAAGTATTAGCAAACATTTCTAAACATCTTCTTACTTTTATTCAATAGATTTTCAAAGCTGTCGAATTACGAGTAGATTATTTTGAAAACGCGAAAATATCAAACATTTTCCGGCATATGGTGCTTATTTCACAACTGCTTTAAACAATTTCAACTAAGGAGGATATAATATTATATTTCAACAATAATTACAGGGAAATAACTGAATAAAATATGATTATACTATAAGCGTGATCTACTTTGTTAAAAAATTAAAAAATGCACGGCACTTGTGAGGGTTTAACAATTTTTATCGATTTTTTAACGGTTGTTAAATGGTGGGGACACACTTTTCAATAGCATGAATCACCAATAATTTCCGACATATGTTAAAAATACGCATATAAATAGCTCTAGAATTCGATCTAGTATCACATTCAGATTTCTTTGCAAGCACAGGCTTACGAGCTCGAGGGTGAAACCATGGTTTCCATAGGCGATAAGTGCATACTTTTATTATTAGTTTAGGGAAATTAAAAGCGTTGTTTAATATTCAAAAACTTGATCCTCCTTGACACATCTAAAAATTTTTTAAAAAGCCCATTTTTTTTTTTTTTTTTTTACCAGACAGAAAGAAACGATCTATAAATGAAATCGAGGAGGATGAGGATTTTACCGATGCCCAACCTCTATTGCGCAGACCCTTCCAAAGAAAAAAAGCCAAACCCTCTTAGCTGCGGCCTAAATCTTGAAGACCCCCGAGATGGTCCATCTAAGAGAGATGAAGAAAATAACTCCGATTTAATAATGTTTGATGATTATGACATTCCACTCCATTCTAAATCAAAAAATGAATTTCCAAAAGCAACAACCAGAGTGAAGAAATCAGTTCCCTCTTTAAAAGCAATGAGAGAAAATGGTGGTAAAGCCGCAAATTATATGACATCAGCTTCACACATGATCGGGATATTCCTCCTTTTATGATCTATATAGGACGAGGTATTTCATTAGAACTGAAAGAATTCAACAAAGTTATGTACTTGGGTTTTCAACGTATGCATGACAACAATGAGGTTCGCAATCGATTCAATATCCCTTTAGACCTGTTGGAGACGTTGAGAAAAGTCATTGAAGCTATGACCCGACGTGTCGCTAAATTTGAGATGAATATTTAAATGTCGTTCACTACCATCTCAAATATTTAACGCTTTTGCTCTGCGCCTTTTGCATCTAATTAATAATCTGTAAATATTGTGGTTACATGCTCTTTTAAAATTTGTGAACGTATTTTTATTATTCAATATACCTTATAGCATTTTAAAAGTTTATTTTAATTTCGTGTATAAAATATAAGTTGGTAGAAGATTTTTGAAAAAATGATACAATTTTTACCGCATAGAAGTTCATTTCGCAAATATGCTCGCACTTTGAGAGCTACATTGGACTATGTTGATCGTGATTCACTATATCAGGGCGCTAGAAATGTCATTTATATTTTAAATTCCAGCATTGTTCTTATCATTTGTGTAAGAGTGCTTTTTTTCAAAGACAGAAGAAAACAATGTTGAGAGTACTGAAACATTCTATTTTTGCAGTTTACTTCTAAGAATATTATCGAGACTTCAAATATATCCCGCTATACATTCGGCTTTTCAAAACATCTGTAATTCCATATTTAATTTTATTCATAATGGAAGTGGTTGGACTATTAAAAAATACAATTCATAGATTTGCATATAGGTAACTACCGAAATATTAGAGGAGGTTGTGGATTCGTAAACATACTGATCAAAATAAAAAATAAAAAAGTATTTTAAATATCAAATGTAAAGTTGAAAGATGTTTTTTGTATTCAATATTAACTAGCTTGTATCCGGTACAGAAAAATTCGAATTTCGCTTTTAAATACAAAAAATATCTTAAAAACTGCTGATATTAAGTTTCCAATAGCACTTTCCAAAGTAAAGAAATTTGAGCGGATAAATGATTTAAAAATCAATGCTTATGGTTGGGAAGAAAACGATTTTTTCCCTCTGTATCTTTAGCAAACAATCATCTAAAAGGGAGATTGATTTATTCTTTTCCAAAGGTCATTTTTTTTCCTAATTAAAAACTTCAATAGACTCTTAAACGAAAAATATGGTTTACATATTTATTATAAAAACTGTCTTAGTGGATTTTCTAGGAAGTCCACTTTTAATGTTTGTAAGATATTATGTCAAGAAATAAAACCCCAAAGAGTATTAATGCCTGGGAAAAAATTCTGTCTTTCACAAACTTAGCAAAAATGCTTTACCATCCTTTCATTGTTTATGCAGATTTGGAATCTCTATCAAAAAAGTTCATACCGTTTTACCATCGTCTGTCACTTCCTATACTGCTACGATAGAAAGACATGAAGAAATAAGTTACTCGATAATTGCTTGTAATGCTCAAAACAAAATAATATTTCATGAATTTTATTGCGGAGGAAATGCTATCGAACAGTTTGTAAACACTTTGACATATGTATCTGGAAAATTAAAAAATGAATCATACAACCAATGAATGAAAACATTAATGTAATATACGATAAAAATGTTTGTTACACTTGCGGGAATGCCTTTAAAAGAGGAGACTTTCATTTTCGCGATCACTATCATTGGTCATCTGATGGTCTCATAACAGGAATGGCGCATTCATCTTGCAACTTAAATTATAGAGCAACTTATTCCATTCCAGTGGTAATTCATAATTTTCGAAATTATGACGCGCATCTTATTTTTAAAACACTTACCTAAATATTATGCCAAATTTATCAATATAGTGCCTATTAACATGGAAAAATTTACTGATACTCTTTGGTGTTTTATCTCTCGATTCTTTAAAATTTTTAGATTCCTATTAGTTTCTAAATACTAGCCTGGATCAGTTGATTAAAAACTTGGAAAATTCTTCCCATAACTTCGATATTTTTAACAGTTTCTATGCTCGTGAAAAAAATAGTTTTCTGCTGAAAAGAAAAGGTGTTTTTCCTTATTCTTATTTAGATGCAATCGAAAAATTACATGTTTACCCCCTAAGGCAGCTTTTTCAATATTTTGTATAACACTCCTGTTAGTGATGAAGAAAACTGTATTTAGAATTTAAAATGTAAAAATTTAAGAGATTATTTAGAGTTATACCAAAATGTGGATATATTTATGTTAGCTGAGGTTTTTACCTCGTTCAGAAAAACGTCGATGCAATATTATCATCTAGACCCCGTTCATTTTTTAACCTCTGCTGAGCTTGCGTGGAACGCAGGGTTAAAATATACAAAAGTTGAATTAGAACTTTTGGGAGATGCAAATGATAAAATTTCTTTCGAATCACAAATACGAGGAGGAATTTGTTACTTAAATAAACGACATGTTGTGGCTAATAACCCTTGTATTCCAGAAACATATGATGTGAGCAAATCTCACAATTATATTGTTGCGCTTGACGCATATAACCTTTATGGTTTTGAAATGAGTCATAAGTTGCTCTTGGTAACTTCTCGTGGCTTACTTTGGAAGAAATTGAGAATTTTAATATTTTTGATTATGATATTAATTCAAATGTTGGATTTATTCTTGAAGTTGATTTGTTATGCCCCTCTGATATGCATGGAAAAATTAATGATCTACCTCTAGCTCCGGAGCATTTAACTATCAGATATGATATGCTTTCAAAATATTCGAAAACTCTATGCGACAAATTCGGATTAAAACATACATTATCATGTAAAAAATTATCATCAAATTTCTATCCAAAAACTAACTACATTACTCATTATTTAAATTTAAAATTTTATTTGGAGCAAGGAATGATTTTTAAAATAATACATAAAATATTGTGATTTACACAGAAAAAATGGTTAAAATCATACATTGATTTCAATAATGAAAAGAGAAACAATGCAGATGATGTCTTCACCAAATCATTTTTTAAGAAAATGAACAACTCATTCTTTGGTAGACTTATGTGAAATCAACGGAAAAAATAAATAAATGTGCGAGGTGCTTTAACTTCAGAGGATTGTAAACGTAATTTATCTAGTCCGTTATTGGAATATTTTGAACCTATAAATGAAAACTTGACACTTTTCAAAATGCGTAAACCAAATTTAATCTTATATAAACCAACCTATGCAGGATTTTGTATTTTAGAATTATCAAAGCTTCACATGTACTACTTATATTATTCAAAGTTTAAAAAGTTTTATAGTAACAAATGTCAGCTACTATTTATGGATACTGATTCACTGTATATGAATATAGAAAGGTAAGATGTGTATAAAGATATGAAGTTATATTTCAATGACATTCTTGATTGTAGCAATCTTCCTTTAAATCATATCGTATTTGATGATTCAAATAAAGGTAAATTAGATTTTTTAAAGCATGAATCAACACTATCGATAAATCAGTTAGTAGCTTTAAATCCTAAAATTTATTCCTTCTTGTTTGCTAATAATGCTTGTTTGGCGCAGTATAGCCAGTATATTGGCTCTTGCGCCAGTAAACCCAAATGAAAAGTAACCTATATCAAACAATACAATTAAGTCAAGAGCTAAATGTGTTAAAAGTTCTGTTGTACAAAATTTTACTTTTGAAACTTACAAAATTGCTTTAAAAAATAATTCATGTTTAAAACATTCCCAATGTTCAATAATTTCAAAAAAGTATGAATTGCAAACTGTTATACAAAACAAAATTAGTTTATCTGCTTATTATGATAAAAAGCTCGTAATGTCAGACGGCATTAATACTGGGGACACCGCGAGTTCACGGAAGAGAGGCCGTCGTATAAGTAAGAGGGCTGTCGTCAACCTGCATCACTAAAATTATTCAAAATTATCTCACGAACAGAAATTTCATGGTTAAGGTAAACAGTGAATTCTCTGATTTTAAACAAATTAATGTAGGTGTAGCACAAGGTTCGGAACTCGGGCCTGTGTTGTTCAGCCTGTTCATTACATACCCAAACAATATAACACTATGGTCTGTATGTACGCAGACGACACAGCAATACTGACCAAGAACAGAAATAAAAATTACATCCAGCTAGCACCCACCAAACACCTGAAGATCCTTGAGGTCTGGTTCCGTAAATGGAAGATTGAATTAAATGTCTCCAAAACCGAAGCTATTTTATTTAGTAAATGTCATAGTAATAAGAAATTCCGCCCCCCTAAAATTAATGATAAAAATATTGAATGGTCTCAGGAATGCAAATGCCTTGGAGTCCTCTTAGATAGAAAACTAACATGGAAACCCCACTTCATTTATATTAAAAACAAGTTCCGAGAGCTAACTCGTAAATTTTTTTCCTAATCTCAAGGAACTCTAAAATGTGCAGGGATAATAAGATACTTATTTACGCCTCATACCTTCGTCCTGTCTTAACCTATGCGTGTCCTGTTTGGGGATACGCATCTAAATATAATGTTAAAATTCTTGCCACCCAACAAAACATAATTATCAGAAACATATGCAATGCCAACTGGTATATGAAGAATAGAGACATTTATCATGATCTTAACTTCCACACTTTTCACTCATTTATTAAAAAATTAGCAACTAACTTCTTCAAAAATCTTGATGACCACGAAAATGAGGCCATCAAAAATATCACTAATTACTATCCTGACCCTAGGATCAAAAGACCTAGGAATATTCTCTTATAAGTCTTTTCATTCCATTAGCTTCCATCCATTTCACCTTTTTAATTCTTTTAATTTTAATTGCTTTAAAACTACACTCTGACGTTCTCCGCCACTCTCATGACCACATAGCCACACTCCGGCCCAATTGCTGCTCGCCTATTGGTCACTTGAACTGGACATATATACCACCATCGAAGTTCCACCTCTCATATTATGAAGTCCAAAGTAAGAGTCAACTTCAAAATCTGAAATGCAATTCATGCCAAAATCTACCAAACCATCTCAAAATTTACCTTCCAATCAAGAAGCCTTCTTCAACCAAATGTCAACTATGATGTCAACCATAATATGCATTTCAATATGGACTTTTCTTTCTTTTTAGGTTCAACTATGCAATTAAGTGGAGATCAAAAACCATTTATTGTTGCAAACTTGAAATCTGCTGCCTCGGAAACAAAAAGGAGAAGGACTGCTAATGATGTCAACAAAAACTGCAACTGCTGTCTTGTATATTTCTATGTCTCATTTAAAGAATTGGATTGATCTTGGGTAGTATCTCCTTTAGGATTTAAAGCAAATATGTGTTATGGAAAATGCAATTGCCAACTTAATTCATACACTAGCCGCTATCACAGAATGCTAAGCGCAATCCTAAACAATAAAACTACTTCAATTGAAAATCAAGAAGTTTTGTGAACTGCGTGCTTCAACCCCACAAAGTTGAAGCCACTGCATATGATATATGTAGCAAGAAATAACACAAGCACTAAGACTTCAAGTTCTATCATTTATCATAAAATCCCAAATATGATAGCAGATTCATGTGGATGTTGGTAAATTATGGGAGAAAAATCAGGCAAGAATATTCAAATTGTCAAAATTGGTCACATAGTGAAGTTTAACATTTAACCGGTTTCAGATAATGCTCGTCAAAAAGTGCTATGTGAAAGAAAATTATAATTTTTATGAAAAAAAAGCCGATTAATCTGTGATTTCATATATTAGTTAAATAAGCTGTAAATTTATGAGACATTTCATTAAACGCTATTATTTTCTTTACTATATACACCCGAAAAAAACGGTTTTGTTTTTAAATTGTCAGACTTTGTTGTTTCAACACGTATTTCTTCTTATTTCCAATAACTTATATTATCATAACTACATTTGTAAACACCTGCTTAGAAATCTAGAACAGAGGTCGTTTAGGTTTCTTAAAAAGTGAAACGATTCAACACATTCAGGAATTCGTTGG
>BGPR01054080.1:0-10275 GCA_013235015.1 Araneus ventricosus | reverse complement strand
CACTTTAACTTTGCAGACTTTCCTCACATGACAATAAGAATGATAAAAAAAACACTACTAGCAAAACGTAGTTATTAGCGAAAATCGCTCTCTCTCTTTGATTTCAAATCATATTCTCAACTCAAAATTTAAAAAATTAATGAAATCAAGAAAACAGTTTAAAATAAAACCTAGATGCACGGTCTATTAACGCAATCGATCTTCTCCTCTCCAGTTGGCTGAGTGGATAAGGCGACTGGCTATGAAGTGGACTATCGGGGGTTCGAATCCGAGGTTTTCTGCGTACTCTGTTTTTGCTACAGTTTGTAATGAGTTTGACGAGACGAATTTGTGACAAGTTTGACGCGTGGTGACTAACTCGTTTGCGTTAACTTGTTTCAAGCTTGCACTCTTGCCGTGTCAGACTTGCTGCAAGCTTGCAGAGCAAGATTGCTACAAACTGAAATTGCTATCTGGGAAGTAACAAAGCATAATCGACCAGCCCACTTGCAAAACAAATTTGCTGTAAAATTGTTATGACAAACTTCACACCACAATTGCAAAACAAGTTTGCTGCAAAGTTGATACGTCACACTTTCACACCACGATCTTGATGCAGTTGTACATATCTGGTTTTGATCTTTGTATCGGTTTTAAAAAGCATCCAATTTTTAATAGCTTCTCCTAGACCATCCTTCTTTTTATTAATTCAATAAATCAATAATTTGTAAAAAAACTAATTATGTCTTTTCATGAAAAAGATTGAAAAATTCTCCATCTTTTTACTAAATATAGAACTCGCACTTTAAAGAAAACTATATATCGACTTTTTCTTAATGTTGAAATTTTCACGTTCATAAACAAAATTAAACCTAAAAAACAGTCAATGTTTGTTGAAAAATAATAATTTACATTTTGTCCCATATTTTTAAAAGCAATTACTTTTGAACCCTAATTTCTAATTTATTCTATTAGCAAAACGTAGTTATTAGGGAAAATTGCTTTCTTTGACTTCAAATCATATACTCAACTCAAAATTTAAAAAATTAATGAAATCAAGAAAACAGTTTCAAATAAAACATATAGATGCACCGATCAATTAGCGCAATCAGTCTTCCCGTCTCAGAGTTCCGCGGGTGAGTGGCTAAGGCGGCTGGCTATGAAGTGGGTTGTCGGAGGTTCGAATCCGAGGCCTGTCTGCGAATTCTGTTTTTGCTATAGGGGTCTATTCTGGTACTCCCGGTTGGGTTGGGAGGCGTCACTTTTCCCGTTGTTAACGTGCGGAAAAAGTGACGTCTCTCAACCCAACCGGGGGTACCAGAATAGACACGATAGTTTTCAACTAGGTTGACGCAAAAAGCTTGCGGCAAGTTCGACTTGTGGTGACTAACTCGTTTGCAATAACTTTTTTCAAGCTTGCACCCTTGCTGCAAGATTGCTGCAAACTAAAATTGCTATCTCGGATTCTCAATTCAAAATTTAAAAAAAAATTAATGAAATCAAGAAAATAATTTAAAATAAAACTTGTAGATGTACCGATCTATTAGCGCAATCTGTTTTCTGCTATCAGATTTCCGCCGGCTGAGTGGCTAAAGCGGCTGGCTATGTAGTGGGTTGTCGGGGGTTCGAATCCGAGGTTTTTCTGCGCACCCCTTTTTTGCTATAGTTTGCACATACTATACAATACTTTGTTACGGTACTGAGTGTTCTTCGGTGTTCATAATATTGCATAACGTTGTGCAAATAATATATATTTCTGTGCTACTGGGAGCGTGGGTGTATGTGTGTGTGTCAGTGGCGTATGCCCCGGGCGCCAGTTTTAGGGGGAGCGCCATGGAGTCAAAGCATTATTGCATTTATGCCATTTTTAATGCAAAATATGATGAGGAGGTGTAAAAATAACACTATGCTTGCGGGACACAAACCACAGATGACGACTGGGATTAAAAAAATATTTTCCGGGTGCCACTTACCCTCGCTACGACACTGGCCATGGTGACAAAATGTTAATGCGTTTGTGCCACTTTTTGAAGTGAATGACGATGATAGGGCAAGCTAAGACTGTGGCAACTTGGCTACAGTAATCCCTAGAAAGGGAAAAATAGAACTGTCATCCCCACGCCCGAAGGGATTCACCCTCAGACACCTTCTGACCCTGCCCCCAGGCGGGTGTGGATTTAATCGAGCTCTAAGCTATGTGATGTTTATATTTTTGTCGTAATGGTGTTTATATGTGTGTGTGTTGTGAATAAATCAAAAAAGGACAAACTGGATTATCATTGAATTTGCATATCAAATCACACACATGGGAAACCATTACAAAGACATTGATGATGATGGAGGAGAGGGAAAAAATTTGTATTATGGCCTGGACTCCACTTATCCTCGCTACACCACGCCCCAGATAGCATGTACACTTGCAGGAAGTTTGATTTTTCTTGATATTAGCTTGTCATGACAAACTTGATGCGGCGACTTTGCAGCGAACTTCCTGCAAAGTAACAAACCATAAACGACCAACCCACTTGCAAAACAAGCTTGCTGCAAAGATGATACAGCACACTCACAGATAATCTTTGTCTCTGTTTTAAAAAAACATCCGATTTTTAATAGTATCTCCTAGACCGTCCTTCCAGTTCGGTTTCAGGAAAGGATTGTCCACCACAGAACAATTAATCAGGATGACGGAGCACATTAGGGAGGGCTTCAATAATCATGCTGACACGGCCGCAGTGTTCATCGACATTACTAAGGCATGTGACAGAGTGTGGATTGACGGTTTAATTTATAAAATGCACATACTAAAGATATCAAGATGTTAATTTTTGAAATACAAATGTTGGGATTGCTAGGGTAATTATAAAAATACTAATGCAAGGTAGAAGCCCAGAAATAAAATTTAAATTATAATATATATTGAACAATTAATTAATTCTGGGTATTAAATTATATAACAATAATAAGCCATTCTTGCAATATTGAAATAATTCACCTACCTTTGCTGACCTGAAAACCCTAGCTACATAATTAAAAGTTCATTTTCATATAGTGGTAGTACAATGCTAAAAATAATTAAACAAAAACAATTTTATTAAATTTTAAATAATTTTTTATTTAACAATTATTGATATTGAAATTAATTACTGCCATAAAAATTTAGATATATGCATAATATTTGATGCACAGAAATGAACATTTATCAGACAAAACAAAAAATAAAAATTGTAGCTACACATTAGCACTGCAGGCCTAAGAATTATATTTCAGAACACAAAGTAAAAAAAGACAACCTAAATTTGATAGAGATGTAATGATGAACATTTTTCACTGCAACATCACAAACACTTCTTGAATTGATGAATATTACTTAAGAAAAAGTGAATCTTTTTTTATATTCACTTAATGATATTTTTGAGGTATTCAACTTGCACATTTTCGCACCTTCCTCGGCCATACCTCTAGGCCTGCATCACTCATTCAAAAAATCAAAATCGGAAAAAGCTGAAGATGAGAACAAAAATGTTGAGCAGGAATAAACATTAAAAAGATGATCACGATCTCTGTGATTAAGAGTACACACCACCACGATGAAAAATAAAAATGCTGTAGGCATTACCCACACTGCAGATCCCGCAAAAAGTGATGATCATTGAAAATCAGCGTTCATGGATTGTTCCGGCATAAAGAAAGAAATGCTTTCTTCACAACAGCACCTTAATACAATAGATTGTTCCGGAATAGTGTTGTAGAGAACTTTCCATCACGTCCTTCAAAGCATTCATCACCGAGTTTCTTCATACTGCATTCTTTTAGGAATACCAATGAAGAATAAAAAAGAATCTTCAGCTTCAGACTCAGGAATATATAAAAAACATTAACGGAAAATTAAATCAGAGGCAAGACAAGACAAGACCCCAGGCCCCACCGGCCCTGGGGGCCCGCAGCTGGAACAACACCAACCACTCGCTTAGCCCATCACAAAGGAATTCAAAAAGTAACGGAAAACGATTCCAGATACAGACGCCCAAAGACTGATAACGCCAAAAAAACTACGCGAGCCAAGATGGCGAAGAAATAGTCCCGTTGCAAAATTTGAATTTAAAAATTAATAAAGTTGAAACCTTAATGGAAACAACAACAAAAGTTAAGACAAATAATAATTAAATCGAAAACAAAGTAAATAATTATGTAAAATTTAGAAATTAAATGAAACGGTTAAAATTAACGTTTGAATTTCAAAATTAGCCAAAGTTGCCACAAGAAAATAAAGAAACTTTAGTGGCGAAGAATTAAATTAATTAAAAATACTGACAAAGCCGAAAAATGATGTTAATGCAATATTTGCAATCTAACATCTCCCCCCCCCAACGGGAAAAAATTTTGCTGCAATTTGACTGGAAGCATTTTCCTGAAAACAGTTTCAAAATTTACTCTATTAACACATAGAGCATTATACACATAAATTTTAAAAATATTGCATAATTATATACATATTTACATTCTTGCTTCTATTGTCTCCACTCTCCTCCAAGAAACCACAACAAAAATCTCAAAACACATCATAATACCATGTAAAAATTATGCCATACAATTTCATCCACAATACTAAATATTTTTTCAAATTTATTCATTTATTTCTTCATTTCTTAAAAATATTTCGAGCATTCAAAACAATAGGAAAATAAATATGTCTTGATACAGAATTGAAACTCCCTGAAATAAAAGTCAATCAGTTGTGATGTATATAGCTTCAAAAGGCTGCAAATTCATGCAGTATAATTTTTTTTTTTATACATAAAACTTCTTACACCTTCACTCCTATCAAGACCTATATCCTATTCACTACATTTTCGGACCAGCCTGACAAAATGAGTAAAGTCATATAAAATGGAAGACATCACCATCATATACAGAATAACAATCTTGACACAGAAATAAAAATCGTAAGAAACATCTGTAAAGCTATATAATACACCTCTTTTATTATGTGTGCGCACTTTTCTGATTGCCATTTATCAATACAAAAAGAAGTAAATAAAATTCTATATCACATTTAAATTGTAAAACAATTATAGACATAAATGTTATTTTTAAAGAATTTTTTCTCTTTTTCACAACAATTCCTTAATTCCTAAGGTTTGGCCTAGGCTGCTCTTGTTTAAAAATTTTGCTTACATTAAGTTTCATTGTTTTGTTGTCCTTAAGACTCTTAATGATATAGTTATTATTTCTTAAAATCTTTATAATCTCAAAAGGTCCTTTATATTTCTCCTGGAATACATGTGTATGAGAAAAATTCTTAACAAATACCTTGTCGCCCAAATTAAAATTTGGCACTTTACAACCCTTGATGTGCGGAGCATTGTTTTTAAAATATTGTTCCTCATTTTTTGCAAACTCATTTCTTATGGAACACATATTATTTCTGATATTTTTCAGATATTTTGATTCATTTTCAACAGTAATAGGTTCAAAAAAGCTATCTAAAGGTAGATTTTGCTTTCTGCCAAAAAATATTTCTGCTGGAGCAAATTTTGTTACAGAATGAATTGAATTGTTATAATACAATTTGAAAAATAAAAGTTTCTCTGACCATTGAAAAGTACTCTCACACATTGATGCCAAACTTTCTTTCATTGTTCTGTGAGCTCTCTCAAGTAAACCATTTGCCATTGGATAGTATATTGAAGATTTTCTGTGCTGAATATTT
The DNA here is from genome assembly GCA_013235015.1 of Araneus ventricosus. Taxonomy (NCBI): domain Eukaryota; kingdom Metazoa; phylum Arthropoda; class Arachnida; order Araneae; family Araneidae; genus Araneus; species Araneus ventricosus. The sequence goes on along the minus strand of BGPR01054080.1, from coordinate 4,586 downwards.
AACCTGTCTAAAAATTCCACCATCTCATTCGAGATAAAATTAGTGGCATTGTCAGTGATTAAAAATTTTGGAAGACCAAAATTGGCAAAATATTTGTTTAAACAATTAATGATAGTTCTGGAAGTGATATTTTGTAAAGGATAGGCTTCTAAATATCTACTATAGTGATCAATTATAGTTAATATAAAATTTTTGTTGTCGGTGGACCTAGGAAGTTTACCAACGACATCAATAGCAATACACTGACCTGGTGCAAGATTTCTTTTGGGAATCATTTGTGTTTGAGTTAATTTGGCTTTTGGTTTGTTTTCTAGACATTTTTCACAATGCTCACAAAAATTTTTTGTATCTAAGTACATACCTTTCCATTGATACTTATGTCTAATGAATTCAAAAGTTTTCCTAACACCAAAATGTGGAGCATGGGCAGTTTCAATACAAACTTTAATTAGAGATTTAGGAATTACAATTCTATTTACAATTTTCTTTTTATTTTTATGTGCATTTTTTATCATTAACAAACCTGAATTAACATCAAGAAAATATTGTTTACATTGTTTGTTTACAGATAAATCATTCATAATTTTGCTTAAAATTGCATCTTGCTTTTGTTCAATTGAAATGTTTTGCATGGAAAGTTTATCATTAGGTTGAAAAAGAGTGATGTTGTTTACATTTAAAGAATTTTCTTCCACAACTCTGGATAGAAAATCAGCGGGATTTAGACTACCAGGTATATGAGTGGGAGTGAATGAAAAAGTACCTAAATACAATAACCACCTAGCAACTATTTCTGGCTTTTTGTCAAGACTTTGATATTCAGTTAATGGTTTAGCATCAGTTAAGAGTTCAAATTTTTCTCCCAATAATTGATCATGAAAATGTCTGACCGAAGCATAAATAGCAAGCAATTCTCTTCGTATCGAAGGATATTTACATTCTGCTGGTGTTAATTTTCTAGAAAAAAATTCTAAAGGATAGAAAACATTGTCTTTCTTTTGCAATAATATACCACAAATAGCAATTTTACTAGCATCAGTAATTAATGAAATAGGCAAATTTGGATCAAAGTTTTTTAACGTAGGTTTTTTGAGAATGATTTCCTGCACAGTGTTAAAAGCATTTTCACATTCAACTGACCAAACAAATGGAGTATTTTTCTTGGTTAACTTTACCAATGGTTCAACAATACCTGCATAATCATAAATCAAACCTCTAAAATAATTTAGCATACCCAAAAACATTTGTACCTGCTTTAAATTTTTTGGCCTAGGAAAATTTGTAACTTTGTTTACATTCTGTTCTGATGGAGAAAAACCATTAGCATTTAAATCAAAACCAAGATAAGTAATTTCTGGTTTGCACAATTGCAATTTGGCTGGATCCAAAGTAAGATTAAATTTTGTGAGTCTATCAAATACTGTTTGCAAAGTTACTTTAAATTCACATAGGGAATCTGCTGCAATAATAATGTCATCAAGAAAAAATTGCACATTTTTACCTGTGATACCATTTAAACATTTTGAAATTAGTGTGTGAAAATAAGATGTACTGTTTTTTGAGCCAAAAGGAAGTCTGGTCGGTTGAAAATTACCCATTTCTGTACAAAATGCAAGTTTTCGCTTATCCTCATCTCTCAATTTTATTTGGAAGAAAGCTGACTTCAAATCCAAAACACAATAAATTTTCCTACCTGCAATGTTTTTAATAATTTCAGAAATTTTTGGAAGACAAATTTTGAATGTTTCAGTTATGCTATTAAGAAGTCTATAATCTACAACCATTCTGAATTTAGGTTCAGAATTACTGTCATTAGGATTTTGTTTTTTCTTAATGAAAATTACAGGAAAACAATAACTCGAAGAAGATGGTTCAATGATACCTGCCTCTAAAAGATTGTTAATTTCTTGCTGAGCATATTTTTTAGCCATGAGAGGAATGGAATAAGGTTTTGTTTGAAGAGGAAAATTATGCAGGAGAGAAAATTCTGGGATTACTGCTGAAGTTTCCCCAAGAGTTTTGTATGATTTTGAAAATACCTTATAATTTTTGAGAAGTAAATCTTGCATGTCTTTTTTGTCTTTATCATTAAGATGATCAAGTTTAAAATCAGATTTGAGTAACTCGTCACTGCGCATTTTATGAATTTCATTTAAATTTAAGTTGTTAATTTGATAAATTTCAGATTCAGAAGGAGACATGATGTCATTAACATCAAATGTTGACAATTTGCCCATAATTGTATTCTTTCTAACATGAATGACTTTATTTGTGTTATTTTCAATTATGGTGTGAAAAAGATTAGCATTAGTGGGAACATTTAGAGATTCATTGATTAAGTAACCTAGTTTATTTTTCTTTGGAATAAAAATTAGATCTTTGTTTTTTTGCAATATTTTTAGGAACTTTTAAATTTATAATTTCTGTTGAAAAAGGCTGAACTGTAATATTATTGGCTATTTTGACATTAAGCGCATGAAAAGTTTCCTCGCTGACATTACCTTTTTCACCAAAATTGTTGTTAATTTGCTCAAAACTTTCTTTTTTGTTTTTGTCACTTTCAGATATGTCACAATCAGTAGTCTCACTGCAAACATTGGTAGGAGAATTTTCCTCAAAATCAAATTTTTGATTACCAACTAGAAGTTGTTTGTTTACAGTGTCTATGACAACTTTATTTCTTTGTAAGAAATCATAACCAAGAATAGCATGATACTGAGCATTCCAAGAGTTTAACGTGACAAAAAATTGATTCGAGAACCATTTTTTTTCAATTTTGAATTTTAAATTAATTGCTGACATGTATGGAACAACTGTGTTATCTATTGTTTTAATTCTGACCATTCTTGAAATATACTCAACCTTAGTTTTTGTTTTGATTTGATCAACAATGTGTGGCTGAATTAAACTTACATTAGCGCCTGAATCAATGAGACATTTTAACTGAATACCACAAATTTTTATATTTACAATTGGAAGATTGTTGCTATTGTTAGTGCACGACATTAATACTTTGGTTTCTGAGTTATCTAAAACTTTTTCTTTATTTTGATTTGGCTGTTTAACTGAATTTTTATTTTTTGATTTATTAGTTTGAGAATTTTTCTTTTTGATTACATTTTTATCCTTAGATTTCTCACCATCATGCCTTTCTGATACTTTGACATTAGTCTGTTTTTTCTTTGTTACAAGAGACACTTTTTTGTTGTTTTTAAAATCATAACTCTTTTTTTTATAGATTCCTGCCAAAGAGAATTCTTTTTTTTGTGGTTTGCAAGAATCTTCTAGAAGTTTAAATTGTTTCTGAAACCTCTATTAGAAACAGATCTAAAATTACCTCTGAAACCTCTTCCAGAATTACTCCTATGATTTGCACGAGAGCGATAAGGATGAAAGTTATTTGCGCGAAAAGTTCTGTTGTAGTTTGGCCTAACATTACCCCTGTAGTAATTGCCACGGGTATAATGAAAACAATTATTGGCTTTGTGGTTTAACTTGCCACAAATTTGACATGGAGATTGTTGGTAACTTTGAACATTATTGGAGTTGGTTGCTGGTGCTTCTGTCAAACTATTCACACATAAATTTTGGGAAGATATAGCATTTACTTTTTCAGATAGTTCTAAAATTTGTTTATTCGTACTCAATTGTTGTGATAAAATTTGGTTTATACCAGAATCTGTGACATTTATTTCTGCACCATCATCACTCAAAGCATTGTCAATGTTTTTTGCTATTGCTACAGCAGATTTGAAATTTTTGGGACCCAATTTTTTAACTTCTACCCTAATATCTGGTCTTAAAGCTTCAATAAATTTTGAAAGTTTTAATTTTTCTGTTAAGTTTATAATATTCTCTTCCTCACTGTTATTTGGATTAGAGAATTTATCGGTGGTAGAACTCACTTGCTCTGCCAAATCTGAAATAGATTGGCTGACTTTTTGTTTTAAATTGTTAAATTGCCTTTGAGCTTCTTCAAAATTTGGTTTTTTGCAAAATTTTTCTTCAAACTTTTTTACCAAAGAATCAAAATGGTTTATCTCCTCCAATTTTGGATTGCTCACTAAGAATTTTAATGCTTCATCTTTTAAATTTAGTTTTAGAACCAAAATTTTTTTAGCCTCACTCCATTTTTCCAGTTTCGCTATCTCAATAAACTGTTTTATAAAAAAATCAAAGTTTTCGTTACCACCTTTGAAAGGTGTGAGTGAAGAGATAAGACTTTGGGCCATTGTACTTTAAAATCTACTGACAGTTATGAAATATTATATCAGTTATAAAAATACCCAAATCATATACAAAATACTGAAATACACAAATTGAAATTTATAATACTATTAAATCATTTTCACAAAAATAATGCATTTTCCCTGAAGGAGACTGGAGCATTGAGCAAAAATATAAAATAATTTTAATACTCTGACATGTGCATCACTGTTAAATTTTAATTAGTTGGCAGTAAATTTAAATTTAATAAATAACCCATGAACTCAACCTTGAATTTGCATATTACAATTTTGCTTTTGAACACGGCACCAAATGTTAATTTTTGAAATACAAATGTTGGGATTGCTAGGGTAATTATA
>BGPR01054078.1:0-10276 GCA_013235015.1 Araneus ventricosus | reverse complement strand
GGTACAAAAAATTAAAATTTTAGCTGAAAAAATATGTAATAGCGAAACGTAAGGAATAATAGCCAAATGCGTACTTTACCCGACGTGGCGTTTAAGAGCATGCACACTGAAAATTTAGCAGTAGTCGCATACAAATGCTCATCACTGCCTCGTAACTGAACACCACTCCTCTTACAATCCATTACCTCCTGATCCAATCTTCACTTCATATGTGTAATGCAGCCTGCAATTCTACCCTCATTATTGCCGAATTCAAGAAGGAACTGGCCTTTGATAGAATTCAGAATAAGTTTTCTTTTGCTTTTCAGGGCTTTCTTATTTTTTAGTTTTGTCCCTCATTTTTATTTTTATTAAAAAACTCGATTGGCCTTTGCTTCCTCTAATCTCTACCTTCTCCTTTTCGCATATCTGGCCCTGTGAGTACTCTTACCGCTGATATATTGTTTATATAAACCGTCCATAGATGACCGTAACATTCACTAAAGTTAAAGTCTAACGTGGCCACGTTGTTCAGAAGGAACAAACCTCAATGATATTTACTTAGAAAATAAGCATTAGTCCTTTATTCACAAAAAAAAAAAAAATTAAGATTACTACAGAAAATTACATGCTAACATAACGAAATCATATCTTACCTGATAAATAAAAGACAGCAAGGATGAAAATAATAATGGCGGTCGCTTGAGAGAGCTGAAAACACACGTATTGATATGATCACACTCGCTTCTGCTTGCACTGTTGCCAACAGGGGAAAAAATCCCTGCGTACTCTTATCCGCACTTCCCTTACATGTGATATTTTAAGTTTTTAACTTTCTTAAATCATTTTTAAGGACACTTCAATTTTAATTACTTCTACTTCCATCGTAATAAGCGCATTACGATTTTCATTTCGAGTCACGAGTCTTCCGGGAAAATCCCCTTTTCCCCGTATATAACCTCTCAGCGCATTTGTTAACTGCCCTTTTTGATTCAAGCATGTAAGCTGACAACAACAGCTCGCCGCTGGGGAGTAACCTCTTTAATCCTGGTCATGGAGCTAAGCATAAAATGATCCCTTTACCTATGTAAAGTTAACCTATCTTCAATGTTTGAATAAAAGGAGATTGAATCAACTTAAGTCTTTTCCTTGACTATATTATACATTTCACCTTTAATAAAGATGTTTCATACATCTGGAGTCACGAAACAATTTTTCGTTCAAAGATGTTGTCGCGGAATATTTTAGCAACCGAATTAGTTTAAGATTTGGTATATTCCAACATACTTGTCGTGATTTCCGTATTATTCATTTATGGCAGAGGTTCACAACTTGTGATACGTATACCGCTGGGGGTACGCGGAGGACCAGTTAGGGATACGCGAAAGCGGTCTTTGTAATAGCGGAAAACACAAGCCATAAGATTATTATAGAATTTTGCTTTCTCAAGTTCGTATAAAAAAATGAAGGCGAAAATTGCACGACTCCGAAAGCCTATCTACGAAATAAGAAAAAGGAAGAAGTAAATAATTTTCTAGTAATTGAGTAATTAATTGTTAGCTCTCATCATAAGTTAATGCAAAATTATTTCAATGCTGTTTTCATTTGTTTTGACATTTAACTAATACTATTTTTTAAAAATATGGAATAAAATGTAAAGCCAAAAATCAATCCTAGAAATTTTATTAAGTAGGGGAGAGTGGGGCACCTTGAACATAGGGGCACCTTGAACCATCGGCATTTATTCTTTTATTTTTATTTTCTGACACTAGATATTTCCACAGTACTATCATCTAGTACTAAATATATGATTCATGCAAAGCATTGTTTATTTCCCTTGCTTGATGCCATTGTAGAAAGTTGTGTTTAAAATCCATATAGGAAAGTAAAATCTTACAGGTAAGATAACAGTTTATTTTCACTTTGATGAATGCGCTTTTAATTAATTTCTTTTACTGAACAGATTGTAATGTCCCAGATGATGATTTGTATCATAGTTTTAAATGTAAGTATTGCACCATAACTGTGTCAAAGTAAATATTTTAAAATGGCGGCCAATGGGGTACATTGAACCACAAGAAACGGGGCAGCTAGAACCAATGTTCAACCTGCCCCATTAGTAAAGTTATGTTTTGTTTAATGTATGGAAGCGAATAATATTTATTTATTTATTTGATTTATGGATTTTACATTTCAATACAGACATATATATAGCCTATTTGATTTACATATCAAATAAAAACAATAATAATGAATTGAAATATAAGAACATTAAATTTTAAGTCAGTTTAATTTAAATAAATTTGAATTTTTAATTTAAATATCAAGCCAAAAATCAAATGATTTAAAAATCAATCATCATTTAAATAATGATGTAAATGAAATCAAAAATGGAAAAATTGCTCAAATAGCGTTTTAATAGTTATAGTATATAGTGTTCCTAAGTGTCCAGTGTTCAGTGAAAGTGTCTATTGTACATCATAAGTGGTCAGTAAAAAGATATTTATCACTTTTGTTAGTTTATAGTGATATTTCACATGGGTTCAACCTGCCCCTCCTGGAGGTTCAAAGTACCCCACCCAAAGGGGCACATTGACCCATTTCATAAAATGTTTAAAAAATTAGATTTCTCTATTTTCTTACTGCAGTAATTAATTGTATTTCTAGTTTTCATTTACTGATATAATAAAGTTTGTTTTAGAACATAAATTTTTTCATATTTTACATTAGTTTTGAGTGCACATGCAATAATATCTAAAACCTGTTCAAGGTGCCCCACTCTCCCCTATATTAGAGATTGACTCTTAAGCTAATCTAAGCCCTTGGCGTTATTAATAAAATCTTTTTTATGCTGAAGATGGTTGGGGGGATATAACAATAGGGGGTACTAGAAAACATGAAAACTAATCAAAGGATACACGAGTGAAAAAGTTTGAGAACCTCTGATTTATGGGCCCTGAAAAACAGAATTATCCATATGTAGCTAAATGAAGAATGACTGTAAAAGTTTGTAAAAAAATGACGGGAGGCTGTCTTTTTCAAACAGCCGCTGATGCTAAAGGCTTTTACCACTTTACTCGAGTGACTCTTTTGTTTCTCGAAGTTTCTCGGTTTCTCCTTGTTACTAGCGATTCTCTTTTGTTTCTCGAAGTTTCTCGGATTCACTTTGTTACGCTCAATTCTCTTTTGTTTCTTTGAAATACTAACGTATGGAAAATTGGCGAAATAAAATGAAACTAATGTTACAATGTAAATTGTTTCATTTCGTAATAAAATATGTTATAATGTCAATTCTTTTGTTTTGAATTCTTTAATCGTGCGTGGATACGTGCGTGGATATATATAATTTCATAATTTCTGTATATCAAGAGCGTCAGCCAATTGTGCGCGCGCACCTCATGCGTGTGACGTCACCAATTCACACGTATTTTTGCCCAACTTTGCGACTCCGCAATCGCCGAACTACAATTCCGATTTTCAAATTTTTTTTGCAACTTCTGTTGTTACCCTTTAAAATAAGACAGTAGTTATCTTTTTAACATATGTAGTTACCGAGATATAGAGGATCTCCCATACAACGTTTTTTGTGGCGTTTTGGCGTGTAAATCAAATTCCTTCCTGAGACCCCAATGGGAGCAACGTAGTCCTATGTTAAAATGCGCATCAAGTATTTGGTGGCTGCATCTTTTGCCAGCAACTTCTTTCAATGGAATCACTCTTACATTTATTCATCTATCATGTTTTATGATAGAAGAAAAATTATAAGAGTTTGTAAAACACAATAAAGAGTAATAAATGTATGCGTATTTCATCTATACCTTTCAACATTCTCTTTGCCCGATTTTTTAAAAATTGATTTTAAAATGTTTTTCGACTTTCATTTCTTGAATAAAATACGGGAAAAATACTTTAAAAAATCCGATTTTGTTTTACGTATGATTTATATGTCTAAAAAACAGTTTGTCACGAACTGACAACACTTGCCTTTATTTCAGAAAGAAATTTGCTTTATAAAATTCTGTAATTTCAGACACAAATGATTTTTAAGATCGAATAACAAGGATAAGGAATTTCCTTCAGCATTTTACAATAAACATGGTATCTCAAGTGTACAAACAAAGCAAAAAAGATGCAACCTCAAGTGAAAAACATCAATTTATATTTAATTTTTAATCAGCATTCAGGTTGTCATCTATATGTTGTAAATTGATTTAATAAAATTTTCAATATGTATCCTATTGTCGACAGCAGGCATTAAAGCTTCAGTCTTATTCTCAAGATTTTAGAAAACAAAATTGGGTATGTTTCTAAAAGGAAACACTGGGCCTTGAAGGGTTAGCATCTCTACAGAGAAAGTTTCCAAAAGAATCTACAGAATAGTTTAGATTTGGAGTCAGATTAATTAATGGGTAGAGGAGACATAAGTCTCTCGCATAGCTCCACAGAAGAAAGCCACAAGGTCCAGCTATAATTCAGATCACTTGCAAAATTTCAGGCCCAGCAAATAACCTATCAATTTTTGGAGAACATTATTTAATGGGTTCAATTCGCAGCTGGTTGAATTTTATATTATGTCGATATTCTTAACTCCTTACTGCTATTATTCTGTCTTTGAGATGCATCTCTTCTCTCAGCTTCCGCATTCTTGCATTCCTTATGATTGTGACTTTATTACTAAAAATTATATGCGCATAAAAGAAGCATTAATAAGTTTTATTAACAGAACATAATTTCAAAAATGTTCTAATAATAGCTGCTACAAAAAAATGGCGATGTTATTAACATTTTAACAGACTTGTGTCTCACCCACTGGTTTAGACGGTACATTCTATTTTAGAAATTGCTTAGCTTGTAGGTCCAGATAACGATATTACCAACCTTTATTACCAAGAGATTATATTACCAACCTTTTAACTGGCGGATGTTTCGCCCACTCAGTGCATGGCGTGAACTGCTGAGGAAATTCATTTACTTATGGGGACCATAATGATGAGATTTAATATATATTTCAATGTGACTCATACTTCCTATTATTTATTATTAGAAACTAAAAAAATAACGTGTCAAGAACGGCTAGCTTTTGTTAGGACTGAAACATTTTGAAGAGCCTTCATTTGTAAAACTGCAAAAAACCAGTGGGAGTGGTCTCCCGTAAACTTTCTCGTATACTTCCCAAAAAGGTGTCATTTTCCCTCTAACTAGGGTTGCCATACGTCCCGTATACTATTTGTCCCGTTTGCTTCCTAAACCCTGAGTCATTATAATTTTAAAATGACCTGCGCCCATTTTTATGATTATGTGTAAAAGGAAAATGATAACAATTTAAAAAGTAAAATCAGCTTTAAAGTGTGACTGGGTTAAAAAGGATTAGTTTCTCATCTTTTTTATTATTCTACGCGTTCATTTTATTAGATTGCTTAAACTTTATTGATTTTTTTTTATCAGAGTAAAATAAGCTATTACGTACCCACTGTTTTCATGTTTTATTTATTTAGCACCTAAACGCCCCGTATCAATGCTTGGCAATTATGGCAACCCTATCTCTCCGCTTGTAGATAAAAAAATTCGAATCTATTGAAACCATGACGGCTCTGCTGAAACCCAGAATGCAATCCTTAGTTTCCTTTAGAGCGCGCCAAGGTCACACTCGCCAAGACGGAAATAGCCTCGCGTCAAACACCGAGCGCCAAATACATGCGGTCCTGCGTTCGCGGACAGACAGACTTCCCATGGAAGGATTTTGTCCAAAATTTGATAGAAACCTACAAATTATGTGTCAAGTTCACATACCAAATTTCATCCCTGTATCTCTAGTAGTTTTCGAGTTATCGTGTTCACAGACAGACATAATTCCAAAATTGTGTTTTTCGGATTCAGGGAGGTCTAAAACGTGGAGATTCGTCAAAATCTTAAGTTCGAATTTTTTGACGATTACAATACTTTCTCTTCGTATACGAGAAAGTAAAAAAAGAATCTTCAAAAACTGCTGAAAATTATCTTATTATAAAATGCAGGTACCTCGATATAACTTGGAACTTCTATACAAAATGCGAAAAATTAGCAAAAGAAATTAACGAAAATTGAAGTAAAAACCACACAATATAAAACCAAAAAATAACTAAAGTTAACAAAATCATTGTATTAGTTACTCGCAAATGCAGCAGCAACCAAAATACCGATGGCGAGAATATAACACAAATTCAAAATGGAGGAATCCGGCTATACACTTTCTCGACGGCCACGCACAGCAAGGATTCAAAAGAAGACAGGATTTTTTTCTGTGAGGGGCCTGGAAATGGGTTAAATTTTTAGACAATGTGTCTAAAAATTTGGGAATGGGGGGAAATTCTCATACAATACTGCATCCTAGAACACTGTTTTGAACGCAATTCCGCGCTCCTTAAACATTGTATTCATTTTTCTAAATTTTGCTCTATAAATTGTATTATTTGTAAATAAAAATATAAATAAATTACGTTGTTCTATATAATTTTTTAGTTAAGATTCTTTTTTAAATTCATTCTATTTTTTCTGTTAATTGTTTTTATCCCCGACAATGTACGTAATAAACGCTTCCAAAGGCACAAATATCTCACTTAAAATTAAAAAATCCCCGAATAGCACGTAATGTAATAATCATTTTTCTTGTAACGTACTATGTGTTTGTTACATCATATTAGTACTAAGTACATGGTACTTAGTACTAATAATACCCACTGTTCGAGAATTTGAAATTCCAGAGTAACGATATGAACTCTTACGACCAAAAACTATCCTAATGTAAAGTAATGATATTCCCGACAAATTATAGTACTTAATGAACGCTTCCAAAGGCACAATTATCTCACTTAAAATTAAGGAAATCCCCGAATAACACGTAATGTAATAATCATTTTTCTTGTAACATGCTATGTATTTGTTACATAATATTAGTACTAAGTACAGTATAACATAATTTAGAATGATTTGTGAAAACAAGCAGCGTAAAATAAAAGATTTTTTTATGAAAAGGTAAAGAATACAAGTCAAGATAATGCTCTAGCAAATCCAGATCATGAAGATTTTTGTCGAAATGAAAATGCGCTCTGTTATTGAAGCTTCGAGTGATGGCGGGAAAAAAACTTATTAATTTTTACTTACTAATGTGGCATAGTTTTGGTGAAAACTTGTTTAATAAAGATACTTCTTTGAATTATAAAATATTTTTTCTTTCTTATTTTTGTTGCCTAAAATGCTATTTTTTTTTTTTTTGGTAATTGTTCTTTGTTTCGAATAGCAGGAATTAGTATTACACAGTGCTTTCTAGGAACCTACCAACCGTGCTATTCTGTGGCTACCTGTGCAGACATTCTTAGCACAGTAGAACCCCTGGAATCCAAACTAATTGGAGCTCACCTCTGTTCGGATTCCGGAGAATTCGGATATCCGGGAAATTCGGTAAAATACTCTTGATATACCAAATTCAGTAGGGTATTGACTCTGGGTGCTCTGTGAACGCGTACAGAAAGAGCACGCGGCGATTCGCACGGTACAGTGGCAAACAAGTTGAGGGTAAAAAGAAGATATCCGAGTTTGTTTCTACTAATAAAGGAGCAGTATCCATTCTTAAAGACCACTTCAAACACTTCTTTTAAGTTACGAATAAACATTAGCTTTGTTTCTGATTCGTAATTGTTATTTTTCGTTCATTTTTCAGTACAAATTTTTCAGAAATTTTAAAAAAGGTGTTCCGGGGTTCTATTGTATTCAATCAAAGTGTCTGAATTTTCTAAACTATTTTTAACCATCATTTTAAGTTTTTAAAAAAACAACAAAAGATGTTTTGAAATATAACGAGAGGTCTATCTGATTTTCTGTTTTTTCTCAGAATTTTTTAAAAACTTTATTCATTAATTATAACAATATAATTGCGAAATTATAATAAGAATTGTGATTTATGAAATTTCTCTAGAAAATCTCTTCCTAGAGAAACAAACACTCATTTTGCAATATCAGCTTCGTTAAATGAAACTAACTGCTCACCTGAACTTTTAAAAAAAATTAATTTCGACTTATTCAAAAGTCCAAAAAGCTGCTAACACTGAGTAATAATTTCTTAAGTGAAGCCTTCTTTATTCCTTACAAGAGACTAAAGCAAAGCATGCTGAATATTTATAAAAATACAATAAAAAGAAAAATATCTCTATAAATTAATGCTTTCCTTAAAAGAGACTTCGACTGCAAAATGTAACACCTCTCCGCTAAGCGATGCTTTCTTTAAAAGACTGCAAAATGTAACACCTCTCCGCTAAGCGATGCTTTCTTTAAAAGAACCGTATAAAAGTGCTTAAACGAAAAAAGAACTTATCTGCGCAAAAAAAGTACCCGTGTGTTATGTATGCTCCGGCCTTATCAATTTACATTTTGACAATCACAAGGTACCAGAATGTTGCTCCAAAGCTTTTAACGGTGTATAAAAACATTTTATGTCTTAGTTATGCCTCAATATATCATCCATTTAAGTTTCCTCAAACCATCTATGCATGAGTAATTAATCGGATTCTCTACTCGGCTTTCTAAATATACGCTCGCGTAATTCGATTTTCAACCCTGTTAGTAGACATGAGTAATTTAATTTTTAAAGCTGCTTTCAGTCTGATGAGGTGTATTCCTTGCTATGCATCATCCCCGCTTTCCCTGCACAAAGTTAAGTGGGAGAAAAAATTGCAGTTCCGATAACAGCGCCTGTGTTTCAAGCGACTTGTCATTTTGAGTAGCTGTTCAATTTCCCTTTCTAACCATGACATTTCGCTAAAAGGAAGGTTGTAGCGACATCTGGTGAGGGTAATTTTAACTTTTTGTTTCGTCTGCTGTTGCTGTTTTTTTCAGTCACAGCTAAAGTGACCATTTATTTTTTCCCTCAAAGCGGGACATTTTTTTAGTTTTTAGGTAATATTACGTGAATTCAAGAAACCACATATTTCTCCGGTTTTTATTTATTAATGAAAAGACGCGTGAAAATGAATAATTCCTGTGATCTTGCATTTTTCCGAAGAAACCATTTTTGCTTCAGTATATTTGGTGTAGATTTAAAAAGAGAATGAAATTCTTGGCAGAAATTTTTAAAATTAACTTTGATAATTAACGTTGCTTTATAAACTGAGACTTGCAACTGTGTTTTCTAGCTCGTCTACAACTTATTCATAAGAAAAAAAGACCCTTTCTACGAATACATTAGTGCCGGACAGACATAGAATATATTCAATAATTAAACTAAAGTTCGTATGATTTAAATTATTGGCGTGAAAGTGTTTGAACAGTTCCACCCAATGACTTTCACTCAAAATATCCCCAAATGTTTCATTCTGTCACTTCATACGGTGTAATAATGTAGTTAGAACTACTAAGTGCGAGATAGCAAGCTTCTGACCAACTTACATATGTGTGACAAGTATAGTGCATGCTCCGTCATTGCCGGGCTACTACATATTGCTGTAAGATTTTTTGATTTTTGGCCTCTTCTTGATTGAAATTGTTATTGTGGGTTGGTCTCTTTCTGAAAACGGGACATTTGTGCGTCCCGAAGCTGTGCTTGGGGAGTTGGTCTCTTTCTGAAAACGGGACATTTGTGTGTCCCGAAGTTGTGCTTGGGGGGTTGGTCTCTTTCTCAAAACGGGACATTTGTGCGTCCCGAAGCTGTGCTTGGGGAGTTTGTCTCTTTGTGAAAACGGGACATTTGTGCGTCCCAAAGCTGTGCTTGGGGAGTTGGTCTCTTTCTGAAAACGGGACATTTGTGCGTCCCGAAGCTGTGCTTGGGGGGTTGGTCTCTTTCTGAAAACGGGACATTTGTGTGTCCCGAAGCTGTACTTGGGGACAACGGGACAGGCTACCGAAAAACGGAACTTATGATCAGGGGTGGAGCCAGGGGGGACCGGGGGCAGCCCCCGGTGGGGTAGCTGTGCCCCCCATCGGGGAAAATATTTGTACGAGGTATTCAACTGTAGTTAATAAATAATAATCTGGCGAAAATTTGAGACCAATTTCACTACACTCGTCCCCCATACAGCAGGTCGTGCTTCCCTGTCGAGCAAACTCTAGCGCCATTCCTGCTTATGGTCACAATAGTCATAGCTCTAAGTTCTTGAAGTTGGACTTGAATTAAAATCTGATTTTTTAGAACCGAAACGGACAGGCCGATAATATTTCCCCTTGCTTTTGGCTCTATAAAATTTTAAAGAATGCTTTTCCATTTACAATCCTTTTGGGAAACTTTAATGAAGTAAATACCAACGTACGAAGTATAAAAAAATATATTGTA
>BGPR01054076.1:0-10277 GCA_013235015.1 Araneus ventricosus | reverse complement strand
ATCCTGAGGGTAGCTAAGGAACTTATCTTTTTGTCCCTTATGCGGTTAGTAAATACCATTCGTTTCCTGAGATAGACGCTCTAGTTTTACTGACTGTTTAGGGAAAGAAGCAAAGATCTTGTTTGTGTAAGTTTGAGATTAACTAGAACTTGAATTATGCATTATGAAGTAATGGGAATAATGTGTTTGTCGTAAAGGAAGTGCATTTGGTGTAATAAATTAATTTTATAAAAGTTGCCTATATATCTGGCTTTGAATTTGTGAAAGAAAAATTACACTACCTTTAGCGCATGTGTAGTAAGAAATTATTTACTACAATTGCTTATATCTTCTTTTGTTATCAATGCATTTATTTGAAATTTTAATGCAATTCTTCTCTAGCATATTGTCAAATAATTTGTAAGTTTCGTATTATTTCGTATTATTCCAAGGAACACTTTGCAAATTATAAGCAAAAATCATGCGGAAAAATTTGGTATTTTTTAAAGAAACTTTTATATCTTCCCGAATATTCTGCCATTTTTACGAAAATGCAAGTAAATATTGCGCACGTTACACAAAAGAATTGATAAAAATTACAAACCATTATCACTTTTCTGTGAAGCGGAGTGAGCCAAAATCGCTTTTCGACTTGTTCATTTTTTTGTCAATCCTCTAAATGCCTCCGTGACCGAATCTTCAGTGTACATTGTGAGTTAAAACCTATTCTTCATATGGTCGAAGTTTCGAGGAGATATTTAAAAAATACGCACATTTCAAAAGGGTTCCGCAATTGTAGCCAACGTTGAATTATTTTAAAAGCCATCTACTGCCTCCAGATGGCGCTTGCGCACCCATGGTAACCCCTCGAAGTTTGTCTGACGACCGTAGAATCACACTGTATATTTCGGAAGAGTACTTCTCCTCTGCTACCAATTTAGTGCAAAATATTACACAAATCTGCAGCTTTAAAGATAGTATGCATGTTAAAGTATTCATGAATGTTACTTTTTGTGGTTTTGAGTAATCGCGTTCATAGGCACATGGGTAGAGATAGACGAATAGAGACAGTTATCCCAAAGATAGATTTGTTTCAAAATTTGATAAACATCGACAATTTTGCTACAAATTTCTGAAATCCTTCTTCATCCTTCTAGTTCAAAGCGTTTTCAGGGAAAGATAGAATTTCAAAAATGTGCTTTTTTGGACTCGGGGAGCTCTAAAACGAGAATATTCATTAAATTCTGGAAGCTAAATCTTTCGATTAATACAATGCTTTCGTTATATATATTCCCTATACGAGAAAGCATAACTAAGCCTCATTTAGAAAAATAAAGCAATATTTTAAAAGTAATAGTGAATTCTGTAACAGTATAAATAACTCAATTTCAGTAACAAAATTCTAAGCGATAAATTTAACTTAACTGTTAAACAATAATTTTAGTTATTCTGCTGCGTATTAGCATCAAAATGCTCTATATGCATGGAAATGATGCTTAAATTTCATAAAATCCAAACATGTGTGCTTAATCCCAATCTGCTGACTCCTCTGGTAACTATGTAACTAATAACTAAATAGTGACTAGATAAAGTAGCGGTTAAGGAACACATAGCAATATCATAAATTAAACCATCCCACAGAATGCCAATTAATTTTATATTGAACTACCTAGCTGTCAGACTATGTAGATTATTTTAAAGTCACTGGCGTGTTATTAAATTCAAGTTTGTTTATCCAGCATTTGAGTGCTTTAGAGAAAGACAGTGAAAAGTCTTAGGAGGCAAATTTCCTCCTCTCTAATTAATAGAACTTGCATTTTGTCGGAAGATAATTCTGCTGGAAGTCTTTCTTAAAGGTATGTATACAAGCTAGAGCTCTTCAGCTTATGTCTGCAAGCATTTGTATTTAAATAATGTACAATTTGTATCATATATCATATTCTAATTAAAACTGTATATTTGACAGGAAAATCATGTCAGTGTATTCAAGGATGCTAGCTTACAGATTTCAAGAGTGGCTGAGGGCAAAGCCTTTTAAAATAGAACCGATGCAATAAATAAAGGAGTATTACGAAACATAAGAAAGTAATTTTGTGGGAAATTTCACGTGCTATGAGATTTTCTATATTGTGTAAAGCTTTTTCTACAATTAATTAAGACATTATTTAATCTTTAGATAATATTGTATAAATGATATTTGTATAACAAAATAGAAAATGTTATTTATTAACTATTAAAGGTTAAAATGTCTAAAATAAATTATCTAATTATCTATACATTCTCAGCGAAAAATACTAATTATAAAACTATTATCTATACTTAGATAATAGTTTAAAGCCGACTTAAATTTCAATAATGTCATATTTATTACCTTTTTTTCTATGGTGATATCTAATTGATCTACTCATATGCCTCTTTATAACAAAATAGATGCATTAATAACAGGAAATATAGCTCAATTCAAAATTAATGGAAATAAATTTAATTTCTGATTCATCAGAAAGTTTCGTTTAAATAAAAATGGTCATTTATTGATAATTGATTGATTTAATTGATAATAAACGGGATAATTTAAGTTCTTTCATTGATTGCTGACCAAAGATATTGTAATTAATATTATTTACTATTGTTTAAAATTATTTAGCTAAATCTTATTCAAGTTGATCAATCTAGTTGATCACGAGTAATGGACGGAATATGGAATAAATTACTAGTTACCAAGGACAGCAACAGAGGTAATGACTATACTATAATTTATCAAGTTGTTTAATATTTTTAATACTTAATCTGTAGATATTCAATGCCATATTTCAAATTAGCTTATGTGGTGGGTTTGTACTTAATACATCAGAAGCCATCTTAAATTTATGTAATAAAAATCCACGAAATTTTAGCACTTGGTTATATATTAAATTACCAATCCCCGTGATGCTATATTAACTGAATCCTAATTATGTCCACCGAATCCTAAAAATAATTTAATAGTTTCATACTGCTATTGTTAAATTTAAATGAAGATTAGGTTACAGTACAATAGGAAAATATTGAGAAATGCATAATATTTTCAGATAAAAAAATTCATTTATGCCTTAAGAATTTTTATTTTTATTTAAGAAAATTCTCGAAACAATCCTTTTTTATCAGAATTTTTACTTATGGATATCACGAAAGAGTAATAAAACTGACTACTACGTTCAAAACTTCATGCCTGTTGTATTTGACTTTCCTTTTCAGAAGTTTAGACGAAAATACGAATTTTACGGGAAAATGACAGATATTCTATTGGCAAATAACCCTAGACTTAAGGAATTCCGTATGCTATAGAAAATGGACCAGAATAAAAAGTAAACAATTACTTGATTTTCCATAAAAAATCATTGCAATAATAAGGCAATACACTCTCAATGAAGGAAAGAGTATGCGCAGATGATTTCTCTATGCAAAATTTTATTAATATACGCTTATAGAATACCGGAGAGAGATTTTGAGGTTGAAGCTAAGACACGCATGCAGTTTCATTTTAAGATATTGATTGTGTCTTAGAATTGTTGAAGAAATGTTAACAATGTATTTCAAATTTCTATTTTAGTTATCCACAATATCTATGAAAAATACTTATATTGAATGCACAAAAAATATCCAAAATACATATATTTCCTTGATGATTGGTGATTATTTATTTGTTGATAAAACATGAAGATAAAAAATATCAAAGTTGGGGTCGATTTTTCACATTTTCAAAGTTAGTTGTAACCTTAATACCCCCATGATATCAATAATTTTGTTTATGTTCTTTATTGGACAAAGCATCATTATCTATAATATATTCTCCAAAAATGTCCGTAACGCTGGGCGGAGCTTAAAACAACCCCATCCCTTTTTGTTTGCGTCATTATTGAACGAGCGAATCGGATGATTAAATAAGAATATTATCTCAGCTTTCAATAATGGAAGAGAAACACGCAATTAAATATTTATTTCAACAATGAAAATGGATTAAATTGCGTTTCAACAATGAAAAGTATTGTTGTAAGTTATACCAAAAAATATTTTTTTTTAAATTTATTAAAATTAGCAACTTAATTTATATCATTAAGAAGGTAATTTTTTTATACTTTCAAATAAAATCATTTTTGTGCTGTAATATTTTCGGAAGTTATTGAGAAAAGCGTTAAAATGTTGCTTAATTTTTAATTAATAAAAATTCTAATTAAAATTTCGATAAAGGGGCTCCGAGATGCACAATCCCATCCTCCAAAGTATGTTTGTGATAAATTTCGTAGATCTAGGTCTAGCGTAGATATAGAGCGTCATATAGTCCTGTAGAGAGCCGACACACACATTCTCTTCAGTTAATAGTAGAGATTTGGTAGTGCATTTTTTGGTCTGCTATTGGATTTTGCATTATTTTTATTCTGATAAAAGGAAAGTAATCGTTGTAAGTAAAGTTATTAACAAAACGAAAGTTAGTGCCAAATGAATCAGTAATCCTGTTTTTAATTTTTTTAAATTTATTTTTTAAGCACTTTGCCAATGTGCATAAGATTTTGCATTACTTCTTTCGTGACTAAATCTATTACAATCAGTTCTGAGATACGGTTTGCAGGCTAAAAGCCCGTCTTAGATGGGCACAAATCTTCTAGTTGTTAAATAAAAGTTTATATATTTTATGAGAATGCATGAATCAAAGAGATATCAAATACATGCATAGATACATCAAATACATGTATAGATACCAAATTAGAATATATGGAAGTTTCTTAGAAAATCTGCAAGTGATTTTAGCTCAGTCATTTAATTGCATTAGACAAATCTTATTCAGACATTGAAAGTTTTAACTCTTATTCAACAAGTTCATAATAACTTCTCCTTAGTGAATTATTAGACATTCACAAATATTATTCTGTTGTCCCGATCAAATGCCCAGAGAAGCCGGCCAAATTTCAAATCTGAGTTAACTCGCTGTCCAGTAGCATCAGAAATCCCTCCACTCATTGTAGGATTACCGAATAAAGTCTTCAACAGTCGAAATATTTGCTCGTCAATGTGTAGTTGGAATCCCACTAAATGTGACATTTAACAATCGTCATTGAATCTGCAGCACTAATGACGCTAACACTTGAGCTTGAAGATTTCGAAGCTAACTTAATACACAGGAACTTAAGCTTTGTCGATGGACCAAGCCATTAGTGGTCTAAGTCTGGCTGGCAGAAAACCAGGCTCGAGGATAGCTTATTCAAGATCGAACTTCTCTGAGAGCCCTTTATTAAATTTCAAGGAATCGCGTGAATTCGGTAACAACCTTTGTTGATTGGGAGTGCGGGAACCGAAATTACTTTTCTGAATTGTTTCGTTAATTATTATGCGTTCTGATCCCAGGCCTGTTGACACTTGTCGCTACATGAGAATACAAATTCAAATTATAGCTATCATCAAAAATGTGTCTTTCTGTTCATTCTGTTAGAACGATTATTTAAAATATAAAATGATATAAAGTACATTTGGAAACTTTTAGGCCGCATCATAACGACTTTGATTTTAAAACAAATCTTTTGTCGAGATTCATTAATATGAAACTAAACTTAAAGCAAAGAAATTATGGTAAGTCATTCGAATTTTTCAACTAAACTAAATTATTTTTATTGAAAATTTTGAGTTTCATCAGATTCGTGATGCATTAAGAAAAACTATATTATGGTAGCATACTATCTAAAATAAAATTGTAATATGAAATATGAAATTGTAATATCTGAAATGAAATTGTAAGAATAAGGCGGTATTATTGTAAGTGGAAAGCTATTCACAAATTACATTGCTGCTATAATCGAAAAGCTATTTATGGACTACATTCCTATTATGCCATGTGTTCCACTTGTCGGAAATGTTACTATGAATTACATCATGTAGATAAAAATGAAAAATATATCACATTTTATAACTATTGTACATTTCTGTAGCATCGTATAGAACTGACAGAAAAATTAACCCTCTGAGTGGTTCGGTCTTCTTTGTAAAGCGATTCCAAAAGCGAGCGATTGAAGAACCTTTATCTGTTTTAAAAGTGTGCCTTCCTCCCAACAGAAAATGTTCCGAAAGCGCTGCAGATCGAGTCTCTTCCCCCCCTCTTAACTAGGAACGATTAGCACCCCCCCATGGAGGGGATAACCGCAAGAATCTGTTCTATTCAGCTTGGAACCTATTCAAACTACAGTGCCAGGGGAATTCTGGGGTATTTATCTGGGCCTTGGATAATTGCTTTCGGAAGATCCCATCTGTGGCATGACTGAATATCTTCAAGATGCCCTCATTCTGCATATTGCCCGTGTCCATAACACCAGATGACAAAAATGAACGTCGTTACACCAGACAAATGCCAGACCGTTGGGCCAAAAAATGAACGCTATATTACTTATTTTTTATGTTGTGAGTTTCTAAAAATATGAACATCATTGAAGTTGCATGAAAGCTGATATTCTTTAGATGTCTGTGACTTCAATTTATTTGTTGTTTATTAATAGTTGTATTTTAGATATTGGCTGTATTTCATATTATTAGTTGTCTTTTTTATATTCTTGCCTTCAATTTATTTTCAGTCTACACGTCAGTATATTAGTCTACGAATGTAAAAATAATTTCCCTAATTTTAAAGATCAACAACAATGCCATTTATATATATATATTTTACTAATCTCTATTGGCACTATAAAACTTTTCATATTGTTTCTTGATTTAGTATTCGGTAAAAGGTAGAAAATTTAGAGCCGATCACAAATATAAACAGCGCTTAACTGGATTAATCCGTTTTGTATGCACATAAACACTTATTATATAGATAGTCACATAATAATCTATATTCCAAAATAGCCAACGATAATCAATATATATGAAGGATTATAAATAACCTTCTTAACCCTGAATAATGTTTTAAATAAAATAATATGCTACAAGCCTTTTGTAATGAAACTCGTTACATATGCGTTTTAAGAGAACGAGTTAATAATTCTCAAACTAAAGGTTACATTTTGAAAACTAATGCGCTAAATATTGGAAGAAATAGCTTATTCATATACCTTTATTTAGTACGCAAGAGATTATCTTCTATTATAATAAACGGAAATTTAATTCACCTGAAATTTGAAACTTTGATACTATTGTCCAGGTACTAGAGCATCCAGTCGCAAATTTTTCAAAATTAAATTTGGGGACGTTCAAATATTACGTAAGCACCCAAGGGGGGGGGATATGCGATTTGCTTATTTTTGCTGACAAGGGAGGAAGGGGAGTATGAGTGATGCTTACGTAAGATATTAAAATCACTTTATTTCCGAAAATCTCTTGTAACTTGCACAAATAATTTAATTTAAAAAAATTAAATTTGAAAAAAAAAGATAAATTTGGCAAAAGAAAATTGATTTTTGTGAGCTTAAACTTGAAATTGTAAGGAAATTAAACTTACATTTTTTTTTTTTTTCATTTTAAGCCGAGTTAGAGTTTTTACTTTCTCGTACACGAAGTATACAAAGAAAAAATTGTAATCGTCAAAAAATTCGAACTCGAGATTTTGACGAATCTCCATGTTTCAGACCTCCCTGAGTCCGAAAAACACAATTTTGGAGTTATGTCTGTCTGTGTGTCTGTGAACACGGTAACTCGAAAACTATTAGAGCTACAGGGATGAAATTTAGTATGTGGTCTTTAAACATAAGTTTTAGGTTTCTGTCAAATTTTGGACAAAATCCGTCCACGGGAAGTCTGTCTGTCCGCAGTCATGTGAACACTATAACTGAAAAACTTGAATAGCTAGATGAATAAAATTTGGTACACAGTTTTATCATCATGAATGTAGGTCCGTATAAAGTTTTGGGCCAAATCCGTCAAAGGGTTGACTGTCTGTCGGTCTGTATAATCGCGTACTTGTAAAAATTACATCTCCTAAACCCTTTGGCTTAGATAAATAAAAATTGGTATGACGTTTGCTAATATTAATTATAGGTCTGTGCCCAAATTTCGTTTGAATCGGTAACGAAAAAGGCGTTCAAATTGCATAATTAATTTTTCTAATCCGATTCTCCAAACGCATGCGTACTGGTAGCAATCTCTGTGCACGCGGAAGGATTACATAACTTTTCCCCTGCTTTACTTGCGTACTGGAAGCAATCTCTGCACATGCGCAAGCTAACGAACGAGGTCTTCTCCTGTTTTCTCCTCTGCACACGGAGCTTGTGCATTGGCTACAGTTTGATAGAAAATAAATATTGCTAACTTTTAATACATACGCATCTCTTTCAATATGATTTTTTACCTAAATATTTTACTATCACTATAATCTACAATGAAAAACCTTCTGATAGTCATTGAATTCTGGGTTACAGTAGGTTCGATTTTTTTATCCACGCAGGGGGAAGGGAAATGACAAATGTTTGAGAAGTATACGAGAAAGTTTAGGGGAGGTCACTCCCGCTGGTTTTATTTGAATTAAATCCTAAAATTTTTAAAATTAGATTATTATTGTTATACGTTTTGTAAAAAAAAGAACGGGGAGGTGCAGTTTGCTTACGTAATTATAAGAGGGGGGTTTGCGATTTGCTTATTTTTGCTGACAAGGGGGGGGAGGGGGTCAAAAAATACCAAAAAAATGCTTACGTAATATTTGAACGGCCCCTTTAATTCTTTATTTACAGGTTTTTTTTTATCGAAATGTAATGGCAAATTGAGTTTCAAGGGCATTAAAGTTTTTTTTTACCCGATTGAAACGAAAATTGGACAATTAGAGTTAAAAGACCACATACCAAATTTCATTTATCTAAGTCGTTGCGTTTAGGAATTATCGTGTTCACAAGCATGCGATTACAGAAACCAACACACAGTTAACGCGTCGAGGGATTTCGTCCAAAATTTAATACGGACCTACATTCCTAATTTTTAAAACTGTGTACCAAATTTTATCTATCTAGCTGTTTAAGTTCTGAAATTATCGTGTTGATATGAACCCTAACATACAAATTTTCCTTGGACGGACTTTATCCAAAAATTGATTGAAATATACTAATTTTGTATTAAGTCCATATAAAAGATTCCTTCTTTCTAACTCTAACCGTTGTTGAGTTATTGTGTTCACAAACATAATTCCAAAATTGTGTTTTTCGGACTCGGGGAGGTCTAAAAACTGGAGATTCGTCAATATCTCGTGTTGAAATTTACGATCAACGATTATAATTCTTTCTCTTTGTATACTTCGTTTACTAGAATGTAAAAACGATCAAACTTTTTTTTCCTATCAATTTTACGAAAATGCGCTAGCTACGAAGTAAAATATTATTGAATTTTTTTTTCTACAGACAATTTTTTGCAAATTTCGCAAAATCAAAGAATAAGGAGAAAAATTTAACACCTATTCGAAATTAATCAGGTGCCTTTTCACAATTTATAAATGTCTTGGACGTTATCGGTGTGATATTCAAAAACATTTTTGGGCCTTTTCATACCAAATATAAAGGAAATTTAACTAACATAAAACTGACACTTTACTGTTTTTCTTAAAAAATAAAATTATAGATCTAATTCAAATATATCATACAGCTTGGAAAATAAATAAGAGTCTCATTATTATCCATTAAAGTTCAGAATGAAAATAAAAACCTGTATATAAATCAGAATTTTATTTAAAAAAATTATACTTTACAAATCACAGCACACACACAAGATATTGTGATAAAACACACTGTCTAGCATGTGACGGTGGAGTTTGGAAATAATTCAATGCCTGAGACTACCATTATTATTAGAAGTACTGTCTTCAAACTCGTTAATAACGTGTCGGGATGCATTATAGGTTTGTAACACATATTAGTGGATTCTTGTCTCATAGCATCTATTAAAATTCAGCTCGCAATTGGCATAAGAGCTACCAAAAGCAATGTAATTCAGGCATTTAGATTTGATCACTTAATGAAGAATGCATATCAGCAAAACTATAACGCTCAAGAAACTAGTGCATAAATACAGTATCATTGAAGTAAGCATTGATATTTTCTTAGAAATGGTTTTGTGTTCATACATTTTAAAAAAGAAATAAACATTTTCACTGACTATTGAAATAAACTTAAACTGCTGATGTTATCAGACTCTTAATAAGATAACTAAAAGTCTGTTAAGATCACTGAAACGTTAAATTTAGTTGATATATTATTCTTTACGTTTCCATGTAAACCAAAATTTTCTCTAACAAAAATACAATATTTTAAAACATAAAAAATAAAATTTTCATCCCTTTTCTTTAACATTTGTTTCAATGTTTG
>BGPR01054075.1:0-10277 GCA_013235015.1 Araneus ventricosus | reverse complement strand
AAACATTGTTTCTGTATTGTTAAAATTCCACCAAAATTAAATGAAAAAATATTGGAAGAGTTTAAAAATCCAGCTTTGTTTTATCAATTCTCATTTAAAGTTAACTTTCAAATATTGTTCGACTAAATTTTTTTTCAAATGTACTGCTCATTTATCCGGTTCAAATTCTAAAATTCAAACCCACTTTGAATATTAAAACAACAATAGGCCAATCGCACATTTTTGAATGCATATAATTCCCTCTTTCAGATGTAGATTCTTCAGTAGTGTGCTTTTCCGAGATGACAGAAATAACTATGAGTGTGTGCGTGGGAGAGTTGAATTTGATGCTCTATTATACATGCGAAGCAGTGGCCTAACCTCAACTTTTGCCGCACGGGACGAACTTACAAACGTCGACCTTCCTTTAAAAGTTCATAGGGTACATAAGCCTCAAAATAAATTCCAAGAAAGAAAACAGTTTATTAGTAGCGTAATTCGACGTTTCACGCCCAGGATTTCTGCCAATGGGTTGCGAAATCTCTTGTCTACCACCAGTCTTTCTTTCACATATCGGCGACTTACCGACAAAAACACACACATTAATTACATTAGTTATTTTTTGTGCACACAATGATTGATCTAGAGCCCTATTCTTATTAGTTATAAAATAATATACCTGCATGTCTGATTTTTCAAATTCTTTCAAAGTGCTGCCCTAGGTGGACCGCCCCTTCCACCCCCATTTAGTTACGCCACTGATGCCACACTATTTTCATTGGCAATATATGGTTCCAAGGAACTGAAACTTCATTTTTTGGCCCGTGCGTAGATAAGCAACCACAAGATTGTTTTAAATTAGAAAGATAACCGACAAAAATTGAATATCGGGTGACCAAGAAATTATACTAAAAAAATGTTTCATTACTAGAGAAGATGTTTTACTAAAACCAAAATTAAGGGAAAAGATATAGATCAATATGCACATCATTTGGGATTGTTTTAAGCAAGTTCAGTGTCTTGCTCTTTTAGTCAAAATCTTTATCAATAATCTCAATCAGCTTTGAAAACCAACCTAACATACATTCTTTCACAAATGCAATGATTCGCACAAGAGCTCATGTGATGTTCAAAGCTTACTTCCAATACCTATAACACTCGTAAAGTTTTTTCAATAATCAACATTTTCAAAATGAGTCTTAACAATCTTGGCTTAGTTCAGTTATATTAAGTCTCGTTTTGAAGAACTACGAGTGATATTCTGGGACGGACCTCGCAATATGGGAGGTCTGTCAGATGATGTAACAAATTCAGACATAAATTACAGAAACATTCCACATCAGTTTTCTGTTACGACAATTGCAAATACACTTCAAAGACTAAAGGCTCTCCAAATCTGTTTTCGTGAAAGATTATGGCCGGATAACATCGTATATTACTCGTTCCTAATTTGTAGATTTGTCCATAGTTGGTTCACATCGATGCGCTTTATGTCCATCTTGATACGTTGGTCTCCAAAAAGTTGTCAGGAAATCAGGAAACTTGATCATCTTCCATTTACAAT
This sequence comes from Araneus ventricosus, assembly GCA_013235015.1. Lineage (NCBI taxonomy): Eukaryota > Metazoa > Arthropoda > Arachnida > Araneae > Araneidae > Araneus > Araneus ventricosus. The sequence continues at coordinate 8,734 of BGPR01054075.1, read as the reverse complement.
ATTCCTGTAATGGCTAGACATCCTCAAGAGCTTAATGGCGGTTCAGTTCTGTATTTTCTAGGCTGTGTTCCAAATGTCTGTTACGGTTTAAATACAGCCAATTATCTGAAAGAAACAAATAGGCATCAATTTCAATTATTTCAGTAAGATGAGAGTCCAGTTGTGGGATAAAAGCATAAGTACTGTAGATTTCTTTAATATAACATTGTCCATTAATCCCCCAGTAACTAACGAATTCATTTGAAAAGACTTGCCATTTTAACACAGGAAAAAAACTTTTCTGAACATGTCAATATTTCTACACTAAGCTCTGTATTACGGAGTGTTTATTTCATATGAAGGAACAGATCAAGATAAGCGATTAAATTCAAAGAGTAGAAACTGATATTTAATGCGCAAATTTCTCATATATTTAAGCAAATTGTATATTTTTAAACATATTTAATTACGATTTCGAATTGAATCAAATTTTTCATAATATAACGCAAGTAAAATTTTTTTATAAAAAATAGAACTGCATTTGCTATTACTGTAACTATTAGAAAACCTTATTGAAATAAATGCTAAACATTACCTAATCCAATGCAACAATATGGAATAAAAGGTTTAGCTAAAATTGTGTATAAGCTAACCAATATTTTGCTAATTATATCAATTTAATTATCAAACCAATTTAGTGCAAAGGTTTGGACTGAATTATAAACAAGACTTTCTAATTTTAACTTTTTTGAAAGGTTTCTTCCACTTTTCTCGACAATTATAATGTTGGCACTTATAAATAATTAAATCAAGGTGTGATCGATAGAATGCGATTCGTAGACAAACCAGAGGAAATTTCGAATGCCCAATATAAAAAAATTACCAGCCGAGCTTTGAAATACTTCAAAAAAGGTAGATGAAATTATTTTCGTATTTCGTATTTTGGCAAGACGATATTTACGCGTCCGAAAAGAAATAAATTTCTTATAATAAATCCAAAAGTGCCGATTCTCAACTAACATCGTCCCTGACAGTTAATTGTAAACATTCTGAACGATAATTTGCCCTGCCATAAGGAAAGATAGTGCCAGTGAAGAGATTGAAAGAGGCAATTTTAGCATCATACTTATTTTATATCCTAAAATTGATGATATTAAATATATGAAAACAAATTATATTTCGCTTCGAAGCCTTCATGAGCTTAATTCCTGTGCATTTTTTTCGCGTTAACCGTTGGGTTTTACATGCTTGCCGACACTCAGTAAGAATCTAAAGGCTTTCTTATGTTATATCGGCAATAACATCAAGTTTCCAAATTGAATCGTAGTTGTCAAGCTTTATACCCTTCAGGCAAGTTGGGGTAGCTTAAGGGAAAAGAAATCTTAATCTTGCATCCACTATTATAATGATCCGGCTGATCCGATACTGTTAACAGTTCGATGCCATATTAAGGTGACGAACTTTTTTCTAATGAGAAGGACACAAATTGAAGATAAAAATATTGTAAATTAAAGAAACATTTTATTCATTAATACAGAATACATTATATGATAAATGCATAACAACATTTGTAACAATTTATTGCACACTTTTCGAAGGAGGACAGAACTTGAAAAAGGACGGTTGGTCACCTTAATATTATAAAAGTGATGGGGGATTTAAAGAGTGCACGACCTCAAAGGTAAAAAATCTCCTTAATCTTATTTAAGTTAGTCCTGGATAAAGAAAGACGATTTAAACCTGAATCTAACTGCACCTGTAATATAATTTTAGTTATGCTAAAAGGAAGAATTTATGTCGCCTTGGACATCTCACTCAGACTCTTTCACCTCCCACTCATTAGTTCATTCATACACAACATTCACTTCATATGAAAACCAAGAGAGAAGTATTACCCGATAGTTAAACTGGTGTGAATTCCCATGTTCCATTGACATCCTTCGCACTCAGGCTAGCTGGAGTCGATGGGGTTTCGAGCTGATAAGGCAGTCATTTCTAATAGGCGAAGACAGGCGTTGTGTATCTAGCCAATAAATTGACATAACAAGCACAAAATTTCCAGTCGGTAATGTTCTGCTCAGCTGCCAGCACCGAATTTTAAATCACATCTTAGTCCACAGAATCTCTGAAGATGATCTCTAGCTGATAAGGCAGCCATTTTTAATAGTCGGAAACGAACGCTGTGTAACTAACCAGGAAATTGACACAAGCACCGGTTCCAGTCTGAAATGTTCTATTCAGCTGCTATTAGGCCGCCTCTTACGTTCGGCTTAAACGAACAAATGCATAGAAAGAGTTCTCTGCTCACAAACCGTTGTCTGGGGTACTTGAAGAAAATTTAGTTTATATTACGTGTAGAATAAACCCCATCAATTTCTAAGTTGTCTGAAATGTTAAAGCTTTCTTTAATGAATATAGGATTATTAAAGTAAAATTCTGAAAGAAATGTCCATGGGAAAAAGGATTTCCTGGATTTTTTTGGTTGGCTGGTTTATGAAGTTTAAGAACGTAAAAGATCGTTAATTAGCCATACTATACCAATCAAGGGTAAATCAAAAGGATGTTTCATATCAATTTATAAATAAAATTCTCAAACTCTAGTCATTATGCATCTGATTTAAAATGATTTTAAACCTCAATTCTAAAATCTCAACTTCGTTAAAGTTCAAGGAATCCAATAAAAAGTTTTCATGTTAAAACGATAAACAATTAGCCAAAAACACTTAGATTTCTCACCAAAACTAATCGGAAGTCACCAAGATTTGATTTATAATCAACATACAGAAGATCAATTGTTCTGCGGACTTCGAGTTGCACGTTTTCGAAGGGAAACTTTTCAAGGAGGCGTGCATTTTCTATTGTTTCTGTAATATTGTTAACATTTTCGCTGCTGCGTGTGGATGCATTTATAATATTAAGAAGGAAAATAAAGACTGATCTAAATTAATTGAACTAGCTGGTGAGGAGTCTGGGAGCACAAGATAGAACGATGGATGAGATGGAATAGTTATTGAATGGCATTGTGATTAATCGCGAAAAGATTATAAATATTTCCCAGATAATAAATTGAAACAGACTGTTTATGAAAGAACTTGTGTCTTATTAAAAGGTCGATTTAGAATTTCTCTTCGTATTATATCAAAATTCGTGAAAGATGTTCAAGATTGAAGGACATTACAAAATATTCAAAACGGACGAACAAATATAAATCTAACTTCAAAACGATAATGGACTACATCCCCTGCAGATGGAGGAAAAGATTATATATGTCTAAAATCGTTCGTTGTCAACTTTTTTTAACTCTCAGTAATTATTAACGTACAAGATAAATACTTTAAAACACTGTGTACCACAAATATTTCAAAAAGGTGTTAGACAATCACGATTCTAACAAGCAAAATCTAGCAAGTCGCAATAAGTTTTTGTATTCTTTTCTACATTTGTCAAAATAATTCCCCTCAAATAATTTCCATGCTAATTAATATATCAGAAAAATGTATTCCCCTTTGATATCAGACGTATTCAAAAATATTTAGATTCTGTAAAATGTTTATGGGTGAAATTCAGATATCGAAACCTACATTCCAAGTTTCCTTGCATTTAGTTGCTATTCTTCATATAGATTGTGTGCCAACAATGCATATTGCGGAACATCTCAGGAAGTACTGCGATACACCGTAATGTAAATTATTCAAACAATACAGTTCAGTTTTACAGCAACAACTTCGGGTATCATGTCGACAAAACATTTGAACTCCGAAAGGACTCGAATTTCGCTTCGGATGGACACAATAATCGATCGTTGTTCTTTTGCAAATCCGAAATTTCAGAGGCAGAGTAGCTCAAGTTGACCATTAATCAAATTCATTTGATCCTTTCATTTTCGGTATAATCGATACGTTAAAGATTTCTCTCCAGAAATTCAACCTGTTAAGCATTGTTAAAAATATATAGTGCGTTTCATTTATTTGCATCTATGGGAGACATTTTCAGTATCTTTATCAAATTTCCTTTGCGTGAATTCCTAGATTCGATTAAACAAAATATCAGTTTGAGGCAAACATTTTAGTAACTGTTTAAAGTTCAATTGAATATTTGAAGTCAAATTTAGCAAATTTCCAATATTTCCTGTATAAAATCCTGCAAATAATGCTAAGCTAGAATCGCTTGAGAAGATAAAGCATTTGTTTCAAAAACCATCAAAAACCATTTGGAACTTGCACAAAAGACAACTTCAATGCAGGTACAACACCAATGATACAAACAGGTTAGGTATTTTGGATTAACAGTAAAGGGAGGGGATTCTTTGTTGAAAAAAATTTGGCATGTGATGCTTTGAAGTTGCGGAATTAGAAAGTATTGGACATTAGAAGATGGGCAGTTTTTGGCATAAAAAACAAAGTGTGTTAATGATTACATACTCTTGAGAAACAATAAGGTAAGAATACTGAACTTAGAATAATTCCGTACATTCAATTTTGAAACCAAAATGACGTAAAGATATTTATTGATCTTGTCCGATAGAATATCAAAAATTATGATTGAGGGCATGCGAACTGTAAGTTACCAGAAACGTCAAGTATTTTTTTCTCGTGTCGTTCCACTTTAGCTTGGTATGGTAGCTTCCATTTGGTATGAATCTTTCCATGATAAAGTTTTATTACGAGAAATTTTGTCGGTATCTGCCAGATTTAAAATTATTTCTCTAAACAGTTCAGTGGAACATTGTATTGTATTTGGAAACATGCCATTAACTTCTTCCAACAATCTTAATACTTGGAATTTTGAAGCAGTAACAATAAGCGCATACTTCTAATATTATAGCCATTTTCCGACTTCGGAGGACTCGTACATCCCTCTAGGGACTGGCGCTAGTAGTATTATAGCTGGCCTTTAGTAATGTACGACACAGTGCTGGAAATCGCTCAAACTGAACCTTGAAGTAATCTTCACATAGCCCCAAGTTTATTTGAGATTATATAAATTAATACATTCTCACGAAAATCGTCTCTTTAGCAGATTGCAAGTGCCTCGATCACTGCTATTTTCCGATTTAATTCCATTATATTAAAGATTATACTTGATTCATCTTTCATTCAGGTAATTTGTAACTTGAATTCCACTCGTATCGGAAAAGCTCGATTGGAAGATATCGTTGAGTGTTTAATGAAATGATCCTCGGCAAAAATGCAAGGGAAAAAAGACTGAATTGGGCTTTCTATGCACCAATACTTAATCTTTTATAAAACAGCCGGTATCAGGTAAAGATTAGATTACTAGACAAATTTGTGCCCTTCAACTCTGGTTAGTTTTTAAACTCAAATTGCTCTGCCTGCAATGTGAATGCAAAGAATATACAAGCCCAGATTTTAAATTCCAATCAAGTAATTGCACCTTGCAAAATGAAATACTTTAAATTGGATAGATATAACCTGGACTTTCTTGCTTGATTGTTTTGAAGATGTCCTCGATAATAGATAAACAATGGGTTTTGTATGGCCCATAAAATTTTCGAGGACACTTAGTTTGCAGGAGTCGAAACATTTTAACGTAAGTTTAGGAATGAGAAGTACATTTTCATGCAGAATGGGATAGACTTAATTCATATACTCCTTTTAAAATTTAGAATTGTTCGAAATAAACACCAATCATTTTTATATAATATATCCACTGGTCTTGTTGCTTTCATGGGAGTCTGATGCATTTTTATACTCTTGCACTTGTCGTCAGAGTAAGTAGATGAAGATATTTAATAATTCTAAATTATAATGAAGTTCATATAGAACAAAATAGAAATTTCAGAATTCGAAATAGAAGGTACGAATACGATACCAAGACCCTAGCTTAAAGAAGAAAATTTTACCGAATTATAGATTTTCTGATGCCAAACTACCCATTGTCAGAGATTTTCGACATACTCTCATAAATGGTTGAATTATGCAAATCCACGTGCAGCATACACACGAAGAATGCTATTTGTAAAGTAGAAATGAATTAGTTTTGTACAAAGTAAGCATTTCATTACGCGAAATATTCATATAAATGAAATAATGAAACTGCTTACCAGAGATTTGGACTGAATCTACCCACAATACAAGCATTTCTGCTCCGCAACTAATATTCAAACCCATAAAAATTTCTTTCTCGATCACGATTCGCATACACGTCCCACACACTTACCTCACTACCCATTCTTCTTTCTTCCCCAAGACCAAAAGCTATATTCCTCCTTGTTCCTTACAATCAAGCCAGACCAACATTCTTTACTAACACTGCAAAGAAACAAGTTTTCACTGTTTCCTCACTCGGTTCTCCACAGAAAACCACATTGTTCACTCATTACCAATGCATATCCACTCTGTAATAAAACACTGTTCACTCATTTCTCACTCCCATTCTCCACAATGCCCTACAATCTTCATACTCATTTTCCAAAAATCTCTCTCAACCAAAGGCTCAAATTGTGCACCCATTCATTACATTCTCAACAATGATTTCTAATCCTCCCTCACTCCCCATGCCGCACTCTACTACGATAGGCATACATCACTCTTTTCTGCAAAGTAGATTATATACTCATTCCACATACAACCATCTGCTCATTTTTCACCACCAAACTCGACAGATGCAGCTCATTCCCAAAACATCGAATTTCGCAAATACGTACATTGTTCACTCATTAGTGATAGAAATCACTCTCCACCCATTTCCTCTATGCATCACTCTCCAAAATGATCCACACTATTCATTTCCCACACTCTCCAAAATGATCCACACTATTCATTTCCCACACTCTCCAAAATGACCCACACTATTCATTTCCCACACACACTCTCCAAAATGATCCACACTATTCATTTCCCACACTCTCCAAAATGATCCACACTATTCATTTCCCACACTCTCCAAAATGATCCACACTATTCATTTCCCATACACATCACTCGAGATGGTACACTAGTTTTCCACACTCATCACAAGATGACCCACGCTGTTCGTTTCCGTACACAATCACTCAGGTATTACGCTGTTTCATTTTCCAGTACTCACTTTTCAAGGTGATCACGCTGTTCGTTTCCCACATCACTCTCCAAAGATGGTCCACCTTTCAATTCGTTTCCACACGTCATCAAGATGATCACTTTCGTTCGTTTCCCATACACATCACTCCAAAATGACCCACACTGTTCATTTCCCATACACATCACTCCAAAATGACCCACACTGTTCATTTCCCATACACATCACTCCAAAATGACCCACACTGTTCATTTCCCATACACATCACTCCAAAATGACCCACACTGTTCATTTCCCATACACATCACTCCAAAATGACCCACACTGTTCATTTCCCACACACATTATTCTCCAAAATGATTCACTGTTTACCCATTTCTCACACATCTCTCCAAAATGATCCCCATTTTTCACCAATTTCCCGCACACATCACTTTCCAAAATGACCCATACTGTTCACCTATTTTCCAAACACATTCTCCAAAATGACCTACAGTGTTCACACATTTCTAAAACATATGACACTCCAAAAAGACCCCCATTGTTCATCCACTTCCCACACACATCCCCACGAAACGACCCGAACTTTTCACCCATTTCCCTCACGCATCACTGTAAAACGAACCATAAACATCACTCCTAGCAACGTCACACTCACTCATTTATCACACGAATCTTTCTCGTCCCACATACCACAATATTCTTCCATTTTTCATACACTTCTTAACTCATTGTTCACTCATTCCGATATCTCGCTCTTCATAATACCCTAAAACTTTTTCACTCCACCCAAAATTCATTTTTACTCTCCATTTGTTAATTCCTTGTGCATCATTTTGAAATACCACTTTATTCTGCAAAATATTTATTCCTTATTCATTTCTCGCCATTTGTCACCACCAATATTCCTTAATCTTTCCACCCTACCTCATTTTTCCTACTCTTAATAAAATGCTTTTTTTAAGAGACCAATTCATTTTTACTTCACAAAATTCTTGTATATGCCGCACGTGGATTTGCATAATTCAACTATTTATGACAGTATGTCGAAGGTTTCTGACAATTGGTGGTTTGGCATCAGAAAATCGAGGATCCTTCAACATTCATTCTTTAAGACGAGGGGATTATCTTCCATTACGTATTCGTACAATTTCCTATATCGTTTTATATTCACTATGTTTCATTGTAGTGGAGCTTTAATAAAAATTCAGTGTCTGCTTAGTCTAACAATCAAATAAAGACTTAAAATTCATTGGACTCCCATGGAAACAGGAAAAGTGGATCCTTCTATAAAAATGATTGGTATTTAGTTTGAACAATTCTAAATTTAAAAAGATGTCTATAATTAAACTTACCGCATTCTGAATGAAATTGTATTTCGCATTACTTACATTTACGTTCATTTTTTTTTGTTTTTTACTTTTGCTAATTTCATGGACCAACAAAAAAGCATTTATTATCGAGAATAGTTTCAAAACAATTCAGCGTCCATGAAGAAATCCATGTTATACCTAACGATAATTAAAGCATCTCATCTACAAAGCACATGATAGAATTCAAAATGCTGGGCTTGTATATATTCTTGAATTCGCTTTGCAAACAAAGCATTTGCGTTTAAAAACTGATAAGAGTTCAAAAGTCCATATTTGTCTAATTATTCATTCTTTACCAGATTTGAACCGTTTCATAAAAGATTAAGTAATAGTGCATTAAAAGCTTGATCCAGTGTTTTTTT